>VUQR01035024.1:0-15000 GCA_015108515.1 Hemichromis elongatus | reverse complement strand
ATTAGTGAAGTTGATGCACAGCTGCTCAAAGGTGTTGAACTGTGACATAAAGTGACAACAATGTACTCATATTAATACTCGTGTGTCTTATTTATTTTTTTTCTTTCTTTTTTTAATGTTGCTGATTGATTGATTATTCTTACATCAAAGATCTCAAATCCAGCAATGTCAAGTACACCAATGAAGTACTGGCGGGGCTGCCTGGTGTCCAGGGACTGGTTAATCCTCACCACCATCCACAGAAACATCTTCTCATACACTGCTTTAGCTAGTGCACCAACTGCATAGTACACCTAAAGCAGAAGTCCACCTGTAGCTTTAGTATTTACAGATACATCTCTAATGCGAACCTTATTCACCTGCTCATCTTATTACCTGCTGTACATTCTGTCCTTTGGTGACCCACTCGTTTCCTACTTTGACTCTCGGGTGACAGAGACCTTTGATGAGGTCAGCAGAGTTCAGGCCCATCAGATAAGCAGATTTGTCAGCATCTGAAGAAAAAAACACGCAAATTCAAATCTTTCAATGTAAGCATCAGATACTGACAAGTTTAACTTTCAGGCTTTGAAAGAGCGCATCTCACCTTCTGTACCATCAGCCTCTGCCTGCTCTTCACGCTGCTTGTTCTTGAATTTCATGTTCCCATAGTGCATGATGGCACCAGTCAGCTTGTAAATGCTGTTCTTTTCTTCTTGAGTAAAGCCCAGCACATCAAAGGCATCCTAAATTAGAAAAGGGGTGTTTTCTTACTTATGTCATTTTTACATGGTATCAGAGCGTACAGTGTAGAGTTACAGGGAAGATCCGGGGATAACATGGTATTTGCTCTCTGAGCCTTCAAAATCCTGCATTAAACTAGGATTGTCATCTGACATCTGATATTTAATCCAGTCTATTCAAGTCATATTCACTCACATTTCATGATTCAATCATACTCAGTTATAAATACTCCTACAAGAAATATAAAGTTAAAGCTGACGTCTAAAGTGAAATCAGATGATTTTTTTTGTGTTATTTGAATTTACAGCCTGTAAGCTTTAAATGTAAAATACCCAAAACTCTTAATTTATCTACTATTACTTATTAGGGACATAGGTGCCCATTATTTTTGCATTTCTACTCACATCAGTGGCCATCAGCTCTTCAGCATCATTGATTGAGGCTACTGTTGTCTCTCCTTGGGAGATAAAGGCGTAATCATAAGGGTTGTTGGTGATGAGCAGCATCTCTGAAAAGGAGAACAAAAGTTGGATTTTTCATATTAGCTCTACGGCAGTGTTTTAGCTGGTTCTCACATCTCAGGTTTTCATTTACCGAGAAGCTCAGGCTTCCTTTGAGACAAGATCTGATAGAAGATGTGATAATCTCTCTCAGCCTTGAGCTGAAAGGTGACGCGGGACTTTTCCAGCAGATCTGTAAAAATGTTTATATTATGTAGAGAGCTGATCATTGTGAACATAGAAATAAACTGGATGAAATCACAGCAAAGAGACTTACATGTCTCTATATCAGCAGAGGCCAACTTTCCACTGGCTGCAAAGTGAATTCGGATGAATTTGCCCTGCAATGTATGAAGAAAAACACACACACACACATACACACAGATTTCTATCTAGAAAATTGTGGGTAAAAGGGTAACACTGCAAGCATGAGTTTTATTCTACCTGATGACTGACTAGTCTAAAATTAAGAAAATTAGATACAGTATAAGCCTAAGAATGAAAAAAAAAACAATCAAATGAGTTACTGTTATCAACAAAACCTTACAAATCTGGAGGAGTTATCATTCCTGATGGTTTTAGCATTCCCAAAGGCCTCTAATGCTGGGTTAGCCTGGATGATTTGATCCTCCAGGGTACCCTAAGAAAAAAAAAGCAAAACCTTTATTCAGAACACTTACACTGCAGGAAAAGCTCTACAACCTCTAAATAAATTTTTACCTTTTTCTCCGAGCCTGTTTCTTTTTTCCCACTTCCAGCTGCAATGCTGGCAAAGTACTGAATGACTCTCTTGGTGTTGACAGTTTTCCCAGCACCAGATTCTCCACTGAAAACACAAACAGATTCATGAAACAAGTCTTAGTCTCGCCTCTTTAACTTGCTGCAATCCTTCTGTCACAAATCGCTCCTGGCTCCCGTCTCCACCCACCCTGCCTGCACTCGATTGGTCGCCTCTCTTGTGCACAAAAGCATTGATTTGGATTGTTGAGCCCAGGTATTTAAATTCATCTACCTTTGCTATCTCTTCTCCTTGCATGTTCACCTTTCCACCTGTCTCACTCTCATTCACACACATGTATTCTCACTTGTTTCTTCTGACTTTCCTCTCCAGACTTTCTTCCAACAGCTCCCACTTTCCCTACAGATCACAGTGTTGCCTGCAAACATTACAGTCCACAGAGACTCCTCCCCGACTGTCTGTCAATCTGTACCTCACCTAAGCAAGCCAGAATGGGCTCAGAGCTGACTCCTGTTGCCTATAATCTCTGTAATAAGCCATCCTCTCTCATTGTACTCCATTGCTCTATGGCAGGGGTCTCGAACTCCAGGCCTTGAGGGCCGGTTTCATGCAGGTTTTAAATGTGTCCTTGATCCAACACAGCTGATTTAAATGGCTAAATTACCTCCTTAACATGTCTTCTTTTCAATATATCATACTGAGATCTTCTGTTCAAGGACTGCATTTACGTACTAAACTGATAAAGCACAGATTAAGCTAATATTCCTGTGGTTAAGTAAAGTATAGAGCATATCAGCAAAAACTGAAAGGTTTTTAGGTGCCACATAGTAAAATTCTCACCGTATGATTTACTGTAATTACCAAGATCAAACAAATAAAGTCACAAACTTACGTGATGAGAATTGACTGATTTTCTCTGTCTGAAAAAGAGCAGGACACATAAGTATTCTAGGACTGCATTTTTTCAAATCTTACTTTAATTTGAACATACTTCAACAATGGAAGGTAAGTTACCAGTTAGCATGTACTGATAGGCGTTGTCAGAGATGGAGAAGATATGAGGAGGAGCTTCACTCCTCTTCTTTCCTCTGTAGGCAACGACCACCTCCTGGTTATAGACTGGCAGCCACTTGTAGGGATTGACAGTCACACAGAACAACCCAGAGTAGGTCTAGTAGGTGGTGAAAAGAAGAGAGCAAGCAGTTAAATATGTAGAATTTATGAGAGGGCAATTAAGGTGTTGTACTGTCAACTCACGTAGATCATCCATGCTGCGTAACGCTCTTTGAGGTTATACAGCACAGCTGGTTCATGGAGGAAGGTGAACATCGCCATGTCTTCAATTTTATCAAACTTTGGCGGGTTCTGAGGATGGACATCACACTCCTTCACTGTGACAGTCTGCAAAAAAGGACACAGTAGATATTATTATGAACTTATTTCCAATATATTACAGGGAGGAGATCTATCAATCTAGGACAAATTATCCCACACAGTTTGAGAGGAACAGAAGAAAAGCATAAAATGAAGAAAAGTGTGTATTCTTAAGTTTTCTCCTGGAGTGTTTTCTAAAGAGTGGATCATTTCAGACAAGTCCACGCGGTGAACAGAAGTACTGTGGTACCTTTGACAGACATACTTAATTCTGGTTCCACAAACACACTATCCACTTTAATGTTACAATACAAAAATTGACCTTTTAAAAAGGTTGCTAAAGTAGCCATTCATTACATAAATGCAGTCATAGTTGTGCAGTAGTCTTATTGCTGACTCAAAGCTTAATGCATTTCACATCTTACAGTTAGCAGCTAGCCTACCACATGTCACTTTGGACAATTAGTCTGGAAGTTCATAATGCAGATCCTCGCAGCTGCAAGGCTACAGTGAACCTTTCAGTGATACTTGTTAGAGTCTCTTAAATGCTTTTCATCCACTTTGCATAAGAACCTTAACATTTAAGGAAAGGATAAATATCGAACCCAATTTACTTTTTTGTATTTTAGCCAAACACAGGCTGTAAAATTGTAAATGGACATTTTTCTTATATAGCTCTTTTCTACATGAGCATTCAAAGCACTTTAAACAACATGCCTCATTCACCAATTAATACAAGAACTTTTTCTACACCTTAGAAAAATCTAACTTTCACACACATCCTGTGAACACTGCAGAGATCAGATCTTTGCCCAAGGATACTTGGGCCTGCACACTGGTGCTCTGCCTCCTGAGCTACAGCCACCCACTGTCTCCTGATGTTGCATCTTAAAATACAGAAGAAATTATTTAAATGTGTACCTTTTACTACTTGGGCCTAATAATGTTAAAGCTTATCCTAAGTGGAAAAAGGTTGATTGCACTATGAAGGGATGGAACTATATTTTTATTGTTTTTCTGAGCGTGTTTGAGAAAATGAACAAAATTTCATATTAATGTTCAGTTGAGTTCATGGAGAAAAGCACTTCTCTGGTTTTATCTGTACTACCTTTGACAAATAAGTTAACATCATCTGAGTCTTAGTCAGGAAACCAGCTGTATGAAGAGCAACTGTGCCAACAAATCGCTCACCTTCCCTTTCTCAGTCTGAGCAGTGACTTTGTCCCCATCACGGCTGATGATCGAAGCCTTCACATATTCCTCAATGGGGTCGGGAACAAAACACTCCTTCTTCATGTCAAACGGGCGGGTCTGGGCCTCCAGACGCTCCCTGTCTGACTTCCTCAGGTAAGGGGCCGCTGCCCCAAATTCTTTCATGGCAGCATCACCCATTTTTCACTTTGTGTACAACAAAAAGGGACAAATTACTTTTGTGTTTATTTGACATATGCTGCAGATAAAGATTTTTTTTCTCTAAATTTCCTGTATAATGTTATATTTCCATTTTTCTTCAGTGTCCATTAGGACAAAAGCTTACCTTTATCCTTACTAAGGAGGCTGAGGTGTACTGGTCCTGAGGAAAGATATAATGGAAGATGGTGAGACTGGTCTGCAGCACAGATAAGCCTTTAGCATCAAGATCTAATTTCTCTGTTTGTAAGCACCCGTCCTCACACCTTACCTTGAGATTGAATGGTGACCTGTTGGAGTTTCACCATGAGCTCTCCTTATAAGCAGAGCCCCTTTGCCAAATATGGAGGAGCGCTTTAGGGCCCAGGAATGTTTTTGTGTCTGGTTGGGCAGGGGGTTAGTGAAGGGAGGTGGTTAATGAGTGGTGGAGAGTAATATAGAAATCAGCTGGATAAAGTCTTATCAGCGATGGAGACTCCCAACGAGGCCATATTAGGAGCTCCATGCATGCAGTGCAGTGATTAATCATAGGTATCCTCAAGCAGCCAGGGGAAACAACTCAATCTTTAAATAGACATGGGGAGGAATTCCTCTGTCATCATCCCTTAAGTGTGCTTGTGTTGCAGGAACAATTCATGTCGTACCGAACGGAGGCATCCTCATTTAAGACAGGCAGGGCTGCCACACAGAGAAGAATGTTTAAATGTATTTAAATGAAGTGTGAACGACACAGATCCTGCAGGGGCCACAAACTCAGGATCTAAAATCTTTTACCAAAAATATATATGTTAGTAAAACCTTATGATATGTAGACTAGCTCGTAAAAGATTCATCATGGGACAAATACTAACAAAAAACTGTTCTTCCCTGTTAAACATGGTGATTACATAAAATCAACAAAATACAAAGATCAAGAAATCCTTATTAAGATCTCGTCTCCACACACATGAGTATTTAAAAAAATGTTGCTTATTTGAAAAAAGTTTTATCCTGTCATTCACTTGTCTATGACCGTTTAGAGCTTTTGGAAAAACTGTTTCCAGAGTGAAGGTTTGCAGGAATGAAGCTCCTAATAGTGCTCTTTTTTTCATTTGCTTTTTTTTGGTTTTTTGTAGAACCCCTTTTTTAAAATCACGTGTGTGTGTGTGTCAGTGCGGTGTAAGACGGGTAGCGGGCAACACTAAATTTATCTCTTTTTTTGCTAAAATTCAGAGTGGAGGCGATTTAAGTTAGTTATTATGTATCATGGGTTTGTTTGTTTGTGTATTCTTTGAACATTATTCTGATATGATTCATATTTGATTTTATGAGTAGCGCAGTATCAGAAATAACTGAGTTTACAGATTGAAAAGTAAACAAGTTATAAATTATCTATCCAGCTAGAAAACCCAACATTGTTGTAGTGTCTAAAACTCAAGTAATGACTAGGGTAAATAAAAATAATAAGTAGTAATAGTAACTAATAATAATATTAAAAGAGGCAAAATTTTGTACTTACAAAATAAAGGTCATTTAGCAAATAAAAAAAATATTATTAAAGCATGGTTTTGTTATGCTTGTGTAGTTTGTAGTATACCACCCACTCTGCTATAAAACTGTCAAATCAAATATGCGGTGCAAATTTACCAAAAAAAAAAAACCTTAGATCACAAATATTTACAAAACCCATCAAAAACAAACACAAACTGCATTAAAAACTAAAAACTGAAACAACTGTCTAAACAGAAATGAGAAAAATTGTGAAAATAACCCCAAATAAAGCTTAAGTGAAAAAGGTGTAACCATGCGTAGAGCAAAAATGCATCCTTTGAATGTTTCCCATTTAGTTCGGTAAAAGTAAAACACAAAACAATAGAAGGCACACAAAGTATCTGTGGAGATATTTTAGAGAAGTATGTTATGCATGGGTCTCAGTTACTCTCGGGGCTTAGGGTGAGGCATCATATTGTGTGTAGTTCTCATAGAATGAGCTTTGTGGTAACAAAAACAGGCATCACATACTGAGTAGGTCGGTCTAAATAAAGAGCATAAGCATTTGAGCTCAACTAGGCGACAAGTGCAGAGTAACACAGACAAAGGTCTGCCACAGGTGACGCGCTTGAGATTCACTGAAAGGCAACAATGATGACACACAACAGAGGGCTCTGCACGACACGGCGATTCAGTCCGAGGCTAAGGTTACCGTAAAAGGCACCTCCCATTATCGGGCAGCAAAAGCTGGCCCCGTGGTCACAGCCCCGTTTAAATGGCATTGTAACTTTGAGGACAAAGATAACTGTGTGAAATTCCTGCTGAGAAGCCGGCACTGATCGAGGAGAACAGCCACGGAGGCTTTCAGGGTGCTGCTTGCATCTAGGATCAACTGTAGCAGATGATGGTCTAACGCTGATCTCAGCCCCACATAAATCTCCTGAGAGTGACAGATATTATCCCACAGCCTGTCGACGGAGAATGTTCCTGCTCCTTTGTGGAGTCCGAGCGTTACTGCCTTCAACATTGTAGTGATGTTTCTCTTTAGGTCATAGTAACGATATGTACAACAACAACAAAAAGAATGTATTAAAACTCTGTTAAGTATAATCCCACCACTCAAACCTACTAATATATATTGTTCCATTAAATCTTATCTATGTAACTTTAACACTAAAATAGTGCTTAATAATTTGCAACTTGCACACATGCATACATTATGCATAGCACTCATCACAGCCAGCCATTATCACCAGTAATAACAGCTCCTTGAAAGGTTAAGAGATAAAAGGAGGGTCAACAGCTGCTGACAAGAGCTGAGATTATTTCCATTCTGATAACTTCCCCGGCCCTCTTATTGACAGCTGGCGTCAGCTGGAAGTGAGAGATTCCATGCCCTGCTAAAGAGCAAGTGGAGATAACATCAACCTTAAAGGTCAAACATGATTTAAATATTTTCTTTATGTCACAATAAATACACATTGTCACCACATACACCTAATTAAATACAAGGTTGGCTTTGGCCCCAGAGGACATCCACACAATAGGAAGCTATTGTTACTCACTGTAAAGTTTGCTAAGTCACATAAGATTATGATCCTTTAAAAGAAAAAAGCCAACTTACATAAAAACAATGTTTTTAATGTGCTTTACTATCTATTTCACTGTAAAGTATTTATAAAAGTGTTGTATAAATTGCTTTATAAATAAAGTTATCGCTGCCATGGTTGGTGACACTATGTCACGTGTGTATTGTGTATGAAGGAGAGGAGGACTTGACAGAGAAATGATTTAGTTCTTCAGTCTGTCTAGATATGGAACCATGAATGTTTGAAAGAAATTTAACAATGAAAGATCGGACAAAATTAGAAGATTAAAAAATGAGATGATTATGTTGAGAATACAAGATACATTCTAGTATATAGCTTCATATGAGGTCTAATTACAGAAGCAGAGAACTGCTGCGGTATTCGTGGCTCGTCTTATTCGCACAAGCTTGTTAATCACACCGATAAGCTTCAGCGCATGCTTTGCTGCATGTGGTGTGAGCAGAGGTGTGAATGTGCTTTCATTAGCTCATAGGCAAACTTCTGTACCTGTGGGCCCAACAGGGAGTTAAAGGTATGAGATGTAATAAGAGAAGACATGGGACTCCCCAAATTTCACACAAAGGGAGTCTGGGGCCTCCCTCTCCTCCCTCCTCCTGCCTCATATCAATATTTAGCCTCCAGCAGAAACAACAATCTCTATGACCCGACAGCAGCACCGAGGCAAAGCTCTACACAGGTAAGATTAGCAGTTTTTATAAATAAAATAAGCAATTTGTTTTTCTTCATGCCTCTACACCATTGCGACTATTAGGGATGCGATCAGGATCAGCTCTATTTTCAAATATTATGTTTAAGATACTGTAAAAAAAAAAATACAATAATTAAAGATCCTGACATGCAGTTTGTATTGCATCCCAATGTGTTTGTTTTTCTATCAGTGTTTACTTGTTAATCCTCTGGAATTCTCCCCCGGCCTTTGGAACAGACAGACCTGGACAGAGATTCACTCAGCAGCTGATAGTGATTACAGGCGGTATTACAGTAGGTCCAAGTATGAGCACCGGTTTATGTTTGACCTTGAGCTCCAGGCTCTTGGGCTTTCTTGACCTTTATTTTGAGAACATGGAGTTTGTTTAATCTCTCGTCCCTTTTAGTTATAATAAGTATCACACTATTTTTTTTTTTTACTTTTCAAATTATTTCCCACTTCTACACTCAACTCCTAATTTTCCCATTTAGGCCTAAAGCTTGATATATGCCACCATATGTGTTAGCGTGACTACAGACAACTGCTGTTTTCTTGTTTTCATAGACAATCCGGTTAAAGACTCATGAAAACAACAGAATCTGTTCTGAAAACTCTCATTCTCATTCATTAAAGTGATTATTGTTCAAGGTGTATTCCCCTCAACATGGTTATTTTCATTGGTTTAGATTTAAATAAACACTTGTCTGTATTTGTAATGAGCTGAGAAGTCAAGATGAACCCATCCTCCCATTTATCATTTATCTATCTATCCACAGTAGTTTGTGAACCCTTGAGGATGAGCCTGTGTCTGCTCCCAGAGTCCAACTGGGATGTGTCACATTAAACCTAAATGTGTTAACTACCAGTCACTATCCCATACCAGACTCGTGGTTTATGTTATAATCTACTTCAAAAATCAAATAAAACTTTTACTTATTTACAGTAAACATGAGTAACAGGAGGATGAATTCAAACGTATTTGAAATTGCTATTTTTTAGCAACTAGAACATCATAGCTGCATGTGTTAAAGGTCATTCAAATCTTTTACTATGAACTCACATTGAAAAAACAGAAAGACTGCAATGTTGTGCAACAGCTTAACAAGATTTTATTAGCACTACAGGTTGTAAATAGTGATAGTTGAGGGGATCTATATCACACAGCAGACGGACGGGTTTGTGTTGACTCCAAAGCTTCACTCCTCATCAAACCCTTTCTGTAGCAGCCGGGGGAGGTTGGAAAGAAGGACAGAGAGAAACAGCTGTCAGGTCTTCAGATTAGTACAGCTTTAGTGCAACAAAGCAACTCATATATATATATATAATTGCAGAGTGATATAAACTGGCAGAACACAAGCTGTATCTGTGCTAAAGAATGAACAGCAGAGCAGCAAACAAGTTAAATACAGCCACTAGAGGGCAGCACGTGTCAGGGTCAGATGCTACAAATTGCATGCGTCAAACCTTGGATCCAACATCGCGGCTCTTGGCACGAAGCTTGTTGACCTGAGACTCAGCGATGTCAGCTCTCTCTTCAGCCTCCTCCAGCTCATGCTGCAACTTGCGGAACTTGCCAAGATGAACATTAGCCTGTTCTTCCTGATAAGGTAAATGAAACAAACCTGAGTATTTGGTGACAGAAGAAGACACCACATATAGACTTCACCTCAAACATTACCACACTTACAGCCTCCTCAGCAGATCTCTTGTATGCTTTAACTTTCAGTTGCAGCTTGTCTACTAGATCTTGGAGCCGCATGATGTTCTTGCGATCTTCTTCTGTCTGTGGAAATGAGAAACAAGGTCACACATTTGGCCTGTGAAAGACTGGCGACCTCTCCAGGGTGTACTCTGTCCCCTATGAGACAGGCTCAATCACTCCCACAACCCTAAAGCGGATAATTAGTGAAGAAAATAAATGAATTCAAACGTTTTAAAAAAGGTTTAATTCAACCTGGGAAATGGATGCTGATAGGTTCCACAAACCTGGTAGGTGAGCTCCTTGATGCGACGTTCATATTTACGCACCCCTTTCACAGCCTCACTGCTTTTCTTCTGCTCCATTTCCACCTCATTTTCTAGTTCCCTTACCTGGTTGAGGACATGATTTTAAAAATAACTCTCCAAAGAATTTCTTTCAAGAATTGAATAATTTAATTTCCTAGAAATAACACAGATATGTAAAAGAACTGCTCACCCTGGCCTCGAGCTTCTGAACCTGCTTCTTGCCTCCCTTCATGGCGATCTGCTCAGCTTCATCCAGGCGGTGCTGCAGGTCTTTGATGGTTTGCTCCATGTTCTTCTTCATTCTCTCCAGATGAGCGCTGGTGTCCTGCTCTTTCTTCAGCTCCTCTGCCATCATGGCAGCATCGGTGATGGCCTTCTTGGCCTTTTCCTCTGCATTCCTGCACTCCTGCACTGCCTCCTCCACTTCACTCTGAAGCTGGGATGTGTCAGCCTCCAGCTTCTTCTTATGATTTATCAGGCTGGTGTTCTGCATACAAAAAGCAAAGACAAATGATATCATATGATATGCAATACCCTTGGTCAGCAATTTAATCAATAATATCAACCTGTCTGAGTCACCTGTGAGTGCAGTAGCTGCACCCTCTCAGTAACATCCAGCAGCTCTTGCTCTGCAAGTTTGCGGCTTCTCTCCGTTTGCTCCAGAGCTGCTCTCAGCTCCTCCACTTCAGCCTGAAGCAGGGTGTTGCGTCGCTCAACGATGACAATGTTTTCCTTCATATCATCATTGGCTCGCATCGAGTCATCCAATTGAAGTTGTGTGTCCTAGAAAAATGTTAGGTCCTCTGGTCATAAGTAATCCACTATAGTAATAGAAACACAAGAAAATATTGCTTTTTAGTTTACCTTCAGATGTGCATGGACGGCCTTGAGTTGTTTCTGGGCCTCGGCTGCCTGCCTGTTGGCCTGGCTTAGCTGGATCTCCATCTCATTCAGGTCTCCCTCCATCTTCTTCTTCAGACGCAGAGCCTCGTTCCTGCTGCGAGTCTCAGCTTCGAGAGAGCTCTGCAGGGTGTCGACGGTCCTCTGCAGGTTTCTCTTGCTCTGCTCCATCTCTTCATCCTTCTCGGCCAGTTTACGCTCCATGTCAGCCTTGATTTGGTTGAACTCAAGCTGAGCTCTTAGAATCTTGCCCTCCTCGTGCTCAAGGGAACCCTAAGAGTGTCGTGAAATTATATTTTGAACTCTTCTTGAAAAAAAAATTACAGTAATTTTAAATTTATAAATGTATATACATAAGAGACTGAAGGATGTTAGGTTTTAGTCGCACCTCTGCTTCTTCAAGGGCAGACTGAATCTCACTCTTTTCTTGCTCCAGCTGCTTACGGATCTTCTCCAGCTCATGAATGTTTTTCCCCCCCTCACCAAGTTGCTCAGTGAGGTCAGAAATTTCCTCTGTGTATGAAAGTGGTTGTGCTCAATATACTTTTCTTTTGTACCTTTATGTGTGTGTGCATGTGTTGTAAATGTGCATATGGTTACCCTGAAGATTCTTGTTCTCTCTCTTCATGGTCTCCAAATGTTCAAGAGATTCTTCATAGGAGTTCTTTAGTTTGAAGAGCTCGGTGCTGAGAGACCTGGCCTCCTTCTGAGAGCTCTCCAGCTCACACTGACACTCCTCATATTTCTGTTTCCACTCAGAAAGAATCTGAGATAGACATTGAGATAGAAATTGTAGATATTTAGGTTTAATATCACTGACCTCTCCATAGTTTTCTTTGTATCTGCACTATATCAACTCTTGGACAAACCAAGAGGTCGTTATCTATCATACACATGCCAGGTTTATATTTCTAGAGACACAAATAACATGATTTTAATGATTAATGTGTTTAATGATAAAAAATGAAAAGTACTTTGTCAAAGTTTCTTTGTTTCTTGTCCAGAGCGGCGGCAGCAGCATTAGACCTCTCTACATCCACCATGAGATCTTCAATCTCATTCTGCAGCCTGTGTTTGGTCTTCTCCAGAGAGGAACACTTAGCATTCACTGCTTCAACAGCCTCCTCGGCCTCCTGCAGACGCTGAGCCAGCTTCTTTCTAAAAGTGAAACGCCAGGTTTTTTTTTAAATTTTGGGCCATTGTTTAGTTAGTGAACATTTGGAGTCTGTAGCCTTGTAATCTGAGAGCTTCTGTACTGATGCATTATTGAAATGGCACTAAAGATCAAACACTCGTGTCTTCAACACATCCGTGGTACAAAAACGGTAGGCAGCCTGTTTCCTCAGCTCCCAGCTTTTTCCTTTCCTTTCTGTTTTTTTCTTGTGCTTTAAGCTTTTTTTACCCGACACTCTTGGTTGTGTTTGATTTGTTGTGCAACGGGACATGGACCCACAAATTTTCGTGAGAGCAGTAGTATGTCTTCTACTGTTTTTGGGACTTTTTACCACCACTTGTGGAGAACCTGTAAGCCAAGCCATTGTTTACAGTCGGGAGCAGCTGCTAGCACTATGCAACAGGAAAGTACTCCCGGAGGAGCGACCCAAGATTCCGAAGGAATTACAACATCGAAGGAGGGGACGCAGGGCTGGAATGAAGTACCAGGAAAGAAGGAGACGGTACAAACCAAGCATTCCATCCATTCTCATGGGTAATGTAAGATATTTACCCAACAAGATGGAAGAGCTAAATGCGCTAACCAGACTGCAGTGGGAGTACAAGCAGAGCAGCCTCCTCCTGTTCACTGAGACATGGCTCACGGACTACACACCGGACTCTGTCGTAACTCTGGATGGCTTTCAACTGGTTAGAGCGGACCGAAATGCAATGGAGAGTGGTAAGAGGAGAGGTGGGGGACTAGCAATGTATGTCAATGAGAGATGGTGTAACCCGGGGCACATCACTGTGAAGGAACGAAGCTGTACCAAAGACATTGAACTGTTGGCAGTTAGTGTCCGGCCATACCACCTGGCCAGGGAATTTTCACACGTTATTGTGCTGACTGTTTACATCCCACCCTCGGCCAACGTTACAGCAGCCTGTGAGTACATTCACTCCACCGTCTCTCAGCTACAGATGGAACATCCGCAGTCCCTCATCATTATTTCTGGAGACTTCAATCATGCCTCACTATCTGGCACTCTCCCGAACTTCTCCCAGTATGTTGACTGCCATACAAGGGACAGCAAAACCCTGGATCTATTGTTCACCAACACAAAGCAGGCTTACAGTGCATCACCCCTCCCCCCGCTTGGCCACTCAGACCACAACCTAGTCCTTCTCCAGCCCACTTACACTCCTATGGTGAAAAGGAATCCCCCCGTGAAGAAGGTGATAAGGGTGTGGTCTGAGGAATGCACCGAGGCCCTAAGAGACTGTTTTGAATGCACAGACTGGCAGGAACTCTGCAAGCCTCACGGTGAGGACATCGACGCCCTCACCCACTGCATCACGGACTACATTAATTTCTGTGTTGAGAACACTGTGCCTACCAAGAAGATACAGTGTTTCTCAAACAATAAACCGTGGGTCACCCCAGAACTGAAGGCCCTGCTGAACAAGAAGAAGAGTGCTTTCTGGTCGGGAGACAAGGAGGAACTTAAGAAAGTCCAAAAGGATCTTAAATACAAGATCCGAGAAGGCAAGGAGTGCTTCAGGAGGAAGATGGAAAACCAACTCCAACAGAAAAACGTCAGAGAAGTCTGGAGGAACATGAAAAAAATCTCTGGACACTTCCAGGACAATGGAGGAGCCACAGTGTCTGCTGACCGGGGGTGGGCTAACGACTTGAATCTGTTTTTTAACAGATTTGACAATGGCCCACTTATCACCTCTCCCACCCCCCAGGTTCCATTAACCCCCCTCCAGTTGCCGCCCCCCCCTCCGGGTGCAATGCCATTGTCACCTGAGCTCTCCTCTCACCACAACCCTGCTTCACCCCTATCCACACATCTACCCACAACAAAACCAGCCCCACCCCCCACTCCAGCCCAGCCTCACATCTACTTCACAGCTGATCAGGTGAGAAATCAGCTCAAGAGGACAAAGGCAAGGAAGGCAGCAGGTCCGGATGGAATCTGCTCCAGACTGCTCAGGGACTGTGCAGACCAGCTCTGCCAGGTGGCCCTGTACATCTTCAACCTGAGCCTGAGTCTGGAGAGGGTTCCTGAACTGTGGAAGACTTCCTGTGTGGTTCCGGTGCCAAAAATCGCACACCCCAGGGAGCCCAACCACTTCAGGCCTGTTGCCTTGACTTCTCATCTGATGAAGACCATGGAAAGGCTCATCCTGCACCACCTTCGGCCACTGGTGGGCTCAGTGATGGACCCCTTGCAGTTCGCCTACTGTTCTGGAATTGGGGTGGATGACGCTGTCATCTACCTGGTACACCGATCCCTCTCTCACCTAGAGCAGGCGGGGAGCACTGTGAGGATCATGTTTTTTGACTTCTCCAGTGCTTTCAATACCATTCAACCTGCACTACTGAGAGGGAAGCTGGAGGGAGCCGGAGTAGGCAAGCAG
>VUQR01035020.1:0-14010 GCA_015108515.1 Hemichromis elongatus | reverse complement strand
CCTTGTTGATCAGCTGAAGCAGTGCCACCCACTGGAGCACGCTCAATCTCTGACTGAAAGCGCTAATTCGTCATGGAAAACAACCCTGCGAAGTTGGGTCGGCTTTCTCCAGCGGCTTACCATATGACCAAAAAAGCTAAGAGACATAGCGACATAACGAATGCCGTAGCCTACAGTCTTGTTAAACACATGCTGCCAATAAACACGGTCGAAAATGAAGCATTGAGAAAATAAAGGCCGCTTTAAAGCCTGAAGCAGTGGGTAGACTTGTCTTCCTGTCCCGCAACCTGCAGGCTTTTGTCAGACTGAAGTTTTATATATATGATTGCACCTAGGATTTAAAGAATGCATCTTTATTTTAAAACTGTTTGAAAAGCTAAGCTGTACAACAAGGAGAGACTGAGAATTTTATTTTAGTTCTCAGTTTATTTGATATTGACAAAAGTTTTGTCTGTTCTTCTGTAAAACAAACTAAGATTTATTTTTTAGAATTAATATTTTGTTTCTAGGTGGAATTGACGATTTAGCAGTCTGTTTTGTTTGTTCTGTTTTGAAACTTGAACGCTTTAGCGGCTACCGTTTGTGTAGTTGTCAATATTTGCCTTTATTTATCTGAAACTGAAGTATCATGTTCTTGTTGAACTTATTATGGGAAATAAATATTTAAATCAAAACAAGCTGCTGATTATTTCACATTTTACTTGTGAGCAGCGGCACATTTAAATCTTACAAATATCGTGATTTGTAATATATATCGTTATCGCCTGAAATGACAAAAACATATCGTGATATAAAATGATATGTTTTATATCGATGTGTTTCCGGATTCGTAATGCAGTAGCTAGCGAGCTGATTGGAGCCCGTAACAGCCAATCAGAATTTTTTTCATCCAAGCCTGTGGTTGGTTGGTTTTGTTGCACTCTCATAACGCTGTTCACAGAGTTGCGCGCGCACGAAACGAGATGTTGTATATATACATGCATATATATGCATGTATATATATTGTGCTATTTCTTACTTAGTGTATTGTCTGTCTTTGTTACTGTTTGTTTATACCGGAGCACTGTAACCCAAAACATTTCCCCTAGAGATCAATAAAGTATTCTGATTCTCATTGCATGGCCTTAATCACTTGCTTAGTTGACAACAAGTTAAGAAGTTAGTTGGTCATCTGAGACCTGCTTTGTCTAAAGAAACTGCAGTGTAGATGCTCATAGCTGAATGTTTTGAGCTGAAATGAAATTTTTGAATTTTAAGTTAAAAATGTTGAATGAGCTGAAATAAGCCGAATCATTCACCTGAAAGCAGTTGGCTGGTTGCTATAGCGACTTCAGCCAGGGGGAGTCCACTCTCCCGTTGAAATACATGGTAAATTTTTGTTGAATAAAGTTGAATAATTTAAAAAAATATAAAAGTTAAAAATGAGAAAAGTAGAAGCACACCTTTCCAAAAGAAGCGGAATCTAACGGTGGTTGAATGGTTTTTCTAAGTTGAACGGTGTTGAAGGAGATAGATGGCAAAAACGTACGGAATACAGAATAAAAAAGAAGAACAATACTGTGGATGCCAAATAAGCATCCACACTAATCAAGGTTGCATTTAGTTACAAAGTTATTTTAGTTCGAAACTTCATTACAGAACATATAAAAAAAACCCCCTAATTATTAAATCAGTGATATTAAATCAAACAAATTCACTCAACAGACAATAAAAGGATGTGATTAAATGCCACTGTAGGTAACAAGATGTCCCTTAGATTTTATACAAAAATCATGTATAAGCAGAGGACACTGATGAGGCTATTCAGCAAACAGAGAATCTTAAACTATATTACGATCTAGTGTCACAGTCTTCTTAGGTTTCCAGCTGTGAGTTGATATAAGTTTACCAGGTGGAATTGTGTCCCAGTAGCTTTCTAATCTGACTGCAAATTAAATCGTCCCCCCAAATGTGACCTAAACAGCAGTTAGATCCAATGCAGTTATATTTTGTTTGCATTGTTCTTCTGTCTTTCTCTCCAGAGAAAGCGACAGGTGAGTGCTACTTCTTAGAGCGGCTTGAGAGTAACAACTACAACACCTGCCACTCCAGGAAGTACCCAAACATGTACGTGGCGCTGAAGCAGACTGGCCAGTACAAGCCTGGGAGCAAAACTGGACCAGGTCAGAAGGCAATTCTCTTTGTTCTTGTGTCTGCTAAGTGCTAATCTGGGCTTCCAGTGAGAGATGCTGATGTCTGGCTGAAAAGATGTGACGGCAATGAAGCAAGTGTTCCCTCAGCATTGCCTGAAATAGCTTCAAAGCTTTACTGTTAGATCCTAACAGTTATTATTTTGTCATAAGCATTTTGAGTACGTCATAGATTAATACATATAAATCTGTGATGTAATTTCCTACAAATGCGGCAATAGAAAAATGCTACCCCTGAATTTAGACACAGCATCAGAGTTTCAGCTATCATTTTGTAACCAAAGCAGAGATCAAAGGCTAACGTTGTTTCCGTGCTCAATAAACAAGCAGAAAGTGCAGATGAAAAATGTGAAAGATTTTATTACAAACATTTATTGAAAAAAATTCAAAGTGCAACACATGAAGAAAGTTAGGGGTCAGAGGTCACCAGGCAGCTTCCATCAACTGACTTCCACTGAAGAATCTGACTGGACAAAGTCTCCATCTCTGAGGCCTGCGTCATCGGCTGGGCGAGCGAGGAGTCCTGAGAGCGAGAGAGAGGTAACCTTTGAACTGGGATGAACTCTGTAGCCAATCAGAGGAGGCAATTCAGCATGTGAGGGACTTACAGGAAGTAAGGTGGCCAAGGGCGGAGCCAAGCGACAAACCCAGTTATTAATAATAATTTGTTTTTAATCAATAAAGTTTGATGCTGTGTCACACAAAGAGCCTCTTTAGTCAAGCCCCGCCTCCTGTCTCTGACCTGTTTCTGTACAATTCCCCAAACTGCTGATGTCAAACCCACCAGACTCCATTCATAAAACATCGGTTTTTAGCTCACAGAAAACAAACATTTGCATTTCACGCTGATGATCCAAACCTCAGGGTCTGACCCCAGCTCACCTGTTCACTCAGGTAAACTTCTTGTTTTTGTGAATAGAGTTTGGTACAGACAGATTCTCTCAGCTGTCTATACAAACCTCTCTGGCTACTCAGTTGGAATTTCTTTGGAATTTCTTCTTATAAAATCTTTTCTTGTGATACACAGAAACAAGGCTGCTACACCGAGAATGATCACGCTCATTCGAATCCAGAAACGCAGATCAATTGATTAAAAATCTAAACTATTGTAAGTAAGCACGTGTTAGTGCGACAGTTTGGATATAATATCCAGCTCTTTTGGCTAGTTTTGGGCTCCACTGGCTCTTTAGGGAAGTGTCAGTTTTAGCCAAAGAGGATGGAGGGGAAGGATTGGCTTGATTTGTCTTTCTGCTGTTTACACATGGTTTTGTCTTTTTCCGTTTACTGAAAGCTGCCACGATCCATGGAAAGTAAAGTTACTAAAAACAATGAGCATTAAATTGACCAAATAGTAATTAATTGTTGGCATAAACCCTGATCAATAAAGGTTAGGAGCTAAAGACGGATAATATTAGGTATTTAATAATAATTAAAAAGATTACTTGTGTAAAATTATAATTGTCAGGCATAATTTGACTTGATTTCTATAAAGCACATTAGATTCCTCTGAAGGGCTATTACCTCCTGACGGATAATCTCAAAATGTTTTTTTTCACCTTGCTCTTAACTTAAAGACATTTTTCTGTTTCTTAGCTGAGATTGGTGAGACAAGGTTGGCTGACTTGGTTTGACATGGAGGGAAGCAAAGAAGCGGGAAAGAGAAGGGATTGTGAATAAAAGAAACGGCTTATCACAAAAGCTGATCGCAGAGGAAGAGTTTTGCGCTCCACCGACTTCCTATTTCTCCTCTTTTCCTGTATTTTTCTACAAGAGCAAACACGCCGTTATCTCCTGTCATCAGCTGTACGTTGGGCGGGGAGTGAGGTGGTGGCACTTTACTAAAACATGTGCTGGAGAGTTAAAAGAAGTGCATGTGTTACTATTTCAATTGCACAAGAGTGTGTATATTGTACATAAGGCCCTCTACAAAAAGACTACTGTCTTCCTGACTTACCATTAAAGACGGATGATCTCTGTCTTCTCAGATCCTCTCCACCAATTTGTCAGGTGTCAGCTCCTGCTCTTGTCAGCCTCTCACATTTACTCTCAATTTAACAATTACCCTTGTACCCCTCCTGTGACAGGATGTCAATAGGTCTTTCTGAAGACGCTAACAAATTCTGTCTCATTCTTCCACACCCAACGTAAATGGGGGGAAAAAAAACCCTGTCATATTCCCTAGTTCCCCCTCTTTACTCTCTTTAACCAGCACTGCTGAATTTCCAGCACGCTCTGACTTTTTCGTCCTGTCAGGAAGTATCACCATCAGCAGGTTTTCCTTGTGAAAAGTCTGGTCGTTTCCTCACCGCTGTGCCAAGTTCATTTTTCCACAGGTTTCATGTGTGTGTGTGTGTGTGTGTGTGTGTGGTCTCAGCACCCGTGTGCCACGCTGTCACTTTGGAATATATTTACTGTGCTCTGATAAACCTGACTGTAAACTTTGACATTTTGCTGCCCTAAAAAAGATTTTGTGCTGTTTCATTCTGTTGTACATTTCAGGGATTTTCACACCGTCTCTCATTCATGTCAGTCTCTAATGTATGCAGCTAGAATAGATCTTACATGCTTGACTTTATGCCCTCTTTCATCTGTCTTCCTTTTTGTAGTCAGGCAGTCTTGTTAGTTTGATTTTCTCTGTTCACTCGGTAACCTGCATGAAAGAGGCTGAAAATGTAAAAAAGAGGCCCAGACAGGACTCTGCTTGTTATGAATTAAACCATAAAAACTCAATAAACCCTCTGAAATTCTTTTTATATTTACTGATTTTAAACTATAATACATATTTGTGTGATATTAGGTTCACAGACATAATTTAATGCCGCACTGTCTTGCTTAATTTAACAGCAGAATAATGATGTTGTTTGGTTGTTGCTACGTGTGCTCCTTCACCGTTCCTTAAAGCCATGTGTTAAATTACGCATAATTAGACGTCTCTATCTCTCAGTGGCCACCTGCTATTCTTTTTAGTGTGCACGCTGTGTTGTCAACCAACACACAATGAATGCACTATAGATGCTCGGCTCCAAAGATGTTTCGGTTAGTCCGTCTCAATGAAGGATTCAACTCTGGCTCTTTGAAGTGTGAGACTGCTCGTTGCCAAACCATCCCGCTGGAGATATGAAAGGAAAAGGCTTTTCCTTTCCTGCTTTCTGCTTTCGTTATCTACAGAAGATCCCGGTTTTCTTTCGCTAAAGTCTAGTAGCTGTATATGTTTCAGTTGTTATGAGGTCCTAATCATAAAGCCCTCCACCAGCCGTGGCTCAAGAGGCCATACGCTGTGTTTCTTTTCCCTCTTCATCCCCATTAAATTTCACCAGCAACATAAGAAAATGAGATGCAAGGACCACATGGCTACAGCCAAGCTAATTCTATTACCTCTAGATTATACAGTGGATTGACTGACTATCAGGGTGGTGGTCGGTGTACAATTATTATATCTTTGGACTTTGACCCCTTCTCGTTCCTGTTCCTTCCGGGTCAGAACGGTGATTGGGCTGTTGTTCCACAGACAGAGCTAAAGCAGCGGTCCAAACTTTCAATGCATCATTCAAACAGTCACTTCTGACCATGGAGAAAATAAAATGAAGTTGTGACTACAAGTTTGCTGGAGATTGCTCCGTACGCCTGCTGAGCTCAGCCTTACACGTGGAGCTCTGGAGGGAGCTCGAAGTAGAGTCACTGCTGCTTTCTCTTGAAGGGGCAGGGCAGTATTTGATATCCTTGGCTGAGAATGTACTCTACAAAAGTTTCAGGAAAGTCCAATCTTTTTTCTTTTTGCTAAGAAGAAAACAATCCCTGGTATTTGGTGGGCAGGCTGAAGAATATGCTGCAGTTTTAGATTTAGTCTTTCTCGGTGTCTTCGCTCTTTATGCGATTTCATACCGAGTCCATGGTGCTGAGATCAGGGCTGTCGGGGCACAGACCATCTGTTCTTCTCCTTGTTCTTCCTGTGGCATTTGCCAGTTCTTTGTGACTTTGCATGTATGCTATTGTGCAGAATAAATTTGGATTGTATCAGATGCCTTTTAAACTAACTTCAGTGGCCTCGATACAAAAAACAAGCAAACAAAACAAAATGCTGGACTTGTAAGAAAGCTAAAAGGTAAAACAGTGCTTTTAAAAATACCAAGGCATGCCATCAATGCATGCAGTGTTCTGGTTTATGTTCAAGTTGTAATTGAACTGATAGAAAATCTTCAATAATCAGTTCAATTCTTTTTTTTTATACAGCAGTAAATCTCGACACCAGTCACCTCAAAGCGTTTTATATTGGAAGGTAGACCCTACAACGATTCACACAGAGAAAAATCCAACAATCATATGACCCCCTAAGAGCAAGCACTTTGGCAACAATGGGAAGGAAAAACCCAGTTTTAACAGGAAGAAACCTCCGGCAGAACCAGGCTCAGGGAGGGGCGGGGCCATCTGCTGGGACCGGTCGGGGTGAGAGAAGAAAGACAGGATAAAGACATGCTGTGGAAGAGAGACAGAGATTAATAATAACTAATAATTAAATGCAGAGAAGTGTATAAACAAAGAAGAAGAAACACCCAGTGCATCATGGGAGTTCTTTTCAATATTAGTTGGGTGATTTTCATAAATAGCTGTGGCCTCTAATTCTCCAGTCAGGTGCTAATACACAACTACAGAAGACAACCATGTAAGGAGATGAGGAAAGAAAATGTATTTGACTTTGATTCCCTGAACATATCCCACTAACCATCCATTGTAAGTGGGTCAGAGTACAAGGGAGAACCCACTGTGGGAGCAAAGCTAGCCTTCGGTACACCTGATCTGGGCACTGACAGAGATCTTTAGCTCTTTCAACTACATCGGCACAGCGTTCTCTCGCCACCAGGCTGCCCTCACCGATTCCTAAAGATGAATGAAGAGACAGGGGTTGGGGCTTATTAGACACAGGAAAATTACCTCACTTTTCTCTCCTGCTCTTTGATCCCACATCATCAGTCTCGTATTTTTCAGTCTTACTTCGCTTCTTTGAGTTTTATTTTTTATAGTTTAACTTCTGTTACAGGAATTTATTTATGAATTCAACAAACCAGCAAATGAAAAGATATTTTTTGTTTTAGCAAAGGCAGCGATGTGCACATAGACTCTTTGTACCAACTGTCAACATCTGTCAACATCTGTGCCTTTTGCGAGGTCTCCCCAATACATAGATGTGTTTATTATTTACAAACGGACCACTTGGTCTGGTGATTCTAACCTTCCTCCATCATGCATTCCTAACCTTTCGGTGACCTCTGTTCTATGTTTGGCTTTTTTACAGAATTGTAGTGTAAATTTAGCATTTGCGTGTGAACAGCTTTACTATTCTTTCCCTCTGTGTCCCCATACCAAAGGGAACCGGAGCTAATGAAGCAGAAGCAGGAGGAAACAAGGCAGCGCATTGACAGCCAGAAGGCAGGAGAGCAAAGCTGCACACAATCATAGCTGATGCTGAGCCGATCCGACAGAAGAAACAACTCGACCAGGTAGAGAAACAAACCGACAGAGGTACAGAGACTGTAAGACTTGGAGAGAAAGAGAAGTGAAGACAGTCACTGGGGGTGGGGTGGGGTTGGTGCTTTACTGAGCTAACTGGCTGCTACAAGGATGAAAGAGACCAAAAGTCTGGGTCTGCTCCAAGCTCATTAAACCCAGAGCCAGCCTCTCCCACTGAAGCCTAAAGGCCTCTGCGACCTTGCTAACCCAGCATCAAGTGAAATGCAGCTGTCTGAATGCAGCTTTCAATTTCCCCCGTGTGAGACACTGGAAGGAGCATTTGCCACGGCGAATGCTGAGTTCAACAGGCGACCAAACAGACCTTGAACAAACAGACGCAACAGGTTTAGCTAAGTGATTCAAAAAAGTGTTGATTTGGATGTTTAATTTGACTAACAGACTTCCTTCAGGGAACGTCTACGTCTGCGGGTGTGTGCCAACAGTCCGAACAGCACTCGTGTCTGAAACAGCCCGACACTGACTGGGGATTTCCTCTTTGAAGCTGGCCACGGACGAGCATATTTCCATCCACTGATCCAGCTGTCATGGTGCTTTTAAAAAAAAGATAGAGACAAAAATAATTGTGTTGATGAGGCTATTCATTTCCCCCCTTTTCTACAGGGGGTGGATCACTGTTTAACAGAGTAATGATTCCTGACTTGAAACACTGGCAGCAGATGATGTCAACCACTGGGGGTTCGGTGGATGACATCAAGTTTGGACATTGTTTTCCTGGAGAGATGCTAAGCTGTTCTGTCAGGAAATCTCTTTAAGTCTTTGAGCGTGATTGATGCAATAAGCAATAATCGGGCTGAAACGACTGCACTCCCTCTCAGACTCGTGCAAACTGCGAAACAAGGACATCAGACATTTTCCAGTATTTCTCTCCAGTGTGGAGGGTCCTGTGTTGTATAGGCTCTTCAGTTATCTGCAGGTGGTGCTTTTTAAAACTTATTTTAACTACTTGCTACAATCAGCTGATTTCTGTTTGTGCGGAGTAAAACGCCAGAGTTCTGCAACTTGAGGTGAGGAGAAATGACCACAACTTTTATTTTTACTTGCACCAAGGTGCAAGAACATGACAGTAAAAGGCCAGAAACAACTATGCATTGCTGCTAAAACTCTAATGTGGACGATGCTGCTAAAGCAGAGTCTTGGCCTTTACCATAGCTGTACTCTGTTTCGCTTTATTTGTGCTGTTTTTCTTCAGTAACTGAGGTGCTTTGTTGGGTTGAGATCAGCTGACTGGCCATTGAAGAATACCCCTTTTGTTTGCCTCGAGAAACTCTTGGGATACTTTTGCAGGATGCTTTGGGTCATTTTTCATTATGACGGCAAAGCCATGTTCAATTATTTTTGCAGCATTTGGCTGAATCTGAGAATCAGAGAATATAGCTCTGCACAATTCACAATTCGTGTTGCTACTCCTGCCTGCATTCACATCATCGGTAAACACCGATCCCGTTCAGCTGGCAGGTGTGCGTGCTCTTGCCGTAACACTGTCACCATCATGTCAGACGGATAATGCCACGTGCTTTGGATCATGAGCTCTTACTCTTCTTCAGTCTACTTTTCTCTTCTCGTTGTTCCGGTACGAGGTTCATCTTTCCAAAGATTTTTTTTTTTTTCAGATTGGTGCATTTTTAAATGTCTAATTTCAATCCTTCCTATTCCTGAGTGTAACCAGTGGTTTGCACCTTTGGTATGTCCACTGGTGAAGGCGTCTCGTCATTGCAGACTTTCACATTGATCATCTAGAGTCTTCTTTGCTTTTCTCGATAATGTGAATGAGCTTTTCTCAACCAGTGAAAGAATTTAAATATAAAGTAGATATGTTTGATATTTATATGTGAATGTGATTTATATATTGGGTTTGGATAGCAACAAGACATTTGTGTTCGGGCAGCGCTCTGCCTGGTATCGTGCCCTATCCACTGTCACCACTCATACTTTTTTATATTGTAGGTTGTTGTGTTTACTGAAGAGCGACACCGCTGGGACAAATATGATCAAAATCATGTCGGGTCGAAAGTAGCTGACGGGCGTTCTGGGGGACGGAGCTGACTGAGGGCTTTCTGTGTCTTTTGTTTCATGTGATGCATTATGGGAGAACTGCCAGTGATTCTTAATCTGAATCCCTGCTGTGTGTGGACGGGATATTTCCATTTCAGTGGCGTGAGATACAGTACAGATAAGGCCTTATATTGCCATGTCTGTGGGTTCTGTGTCTTTATGTAACGGTCATGCTTCAGCGTAAGTCAGTACCCTTCTCAGAGTCAAATTCATGGAAATTGTTTCGTTGGTATCACATTTTTGACATTAACATTATCAAAGTGATTTAGATGTTCAGTTTTTTTTTTTTTTTAGAAAATCATTATTTTACAAAAGTATAAAATCTAAATTCTTTTCTTGGATGTAGATGAGATTTCCAGGAAGTTTCAGTTTTCCAGGAAACTTTTTAAAGAGACATCTCCAATCATTGAAATTCAGTTGAATGAACAAGCTTAACTTTGGCAGTGAACTCACACGTGTTTGATCCAAAATCAGTGACAGCAAATAAAGTCGATACGCCCCTAAAACTGACAGAGATAAAGTATCCGAGCGGTCTCTCTTTTCACAACTTGTGAACTAATCGTAGAAATGATGGGGCCCTAGCACATTTAACATATGTAGAAATGATGAAGAAATATAAGATGAGTAAAATGAAACACTTTTAAATCAAATCAGAAAACAATACAACTTTTGTAAGTTCACTTTTTCATCTATTTTTTTTTCCATAGATTTATCAAGACACTGACCATTAATCTGAGCTCAACTTCTCATACAAATGACACAGACAAAATAGGATAATGGGAGTGGCAGAGCAGTAAAAATGATTTAGAGGCAGACAGATGAGAAAGAGAAAGACAGACTTAAGAGGTGAAATACAAAAAAGATTAGTAATGGGAGAAAGCACAGAAAGAACAAAGGAGTGTGAACATCAATAAGGTGACACGGCGGAAACACAGAGTCCGTTCTTTGAACATCCAGCTCAAACCCGTCATGGTTTCATCTAAATCAAAACCCTTTATGGTCCCTCCTACTTTGGCTTATTATGTGGCAGGAGGCTTTTGCTATATAACCTTTCAGACTGCAGTCAGTCCCCAGTCGCTTCGATAAATATTCAATGAGCCTGAATTATGCACTAATAAAAAGGCTTCTCATTTTGGATTATTTTATTATTAAAGTTGAGATATTTCAAAGTTTTACTGGGTGCTCAAGAGAGATGTTATGTTCATGCTCGGTACATCCAGATTCAGAATAAAAAAATGGTTTATGGGTTTAATTTACGGTAAATCTTGGACACAGTGCGGTTGGATGTAGCAGGACAGTTGAGGGCGTGACTCCTTCCTGTTGTTTATGCTGCAGTTTGTGTCTGATCCAGTCGTTTTTACAGTTTTTGGTGATATGGTCGTTAAGGTCGTTGCCCTTCCTGTTCCTGTAGTCATCTCCCTGTGGAAATGAGTTTCATCTTATTGTTTCCCACTGAAATCAGTCTGGTCTCCATGTTTGTTTACTTTGTCTTGTTCAAGTTTGCGTGTCTACTTCCTGTTTTATTTTGATAGTCCCTTGTCTTTTGTGCATCATGTTCAGTTTTGCTTCTTCTGTCTCGTTGGTTAAATTCTGTTCAGCTGAGTTCCCAGGTGTGTCCACTCTGCCCTACTCTCCCTCATGGCTCCACCTGGTGGTGTGGGGGGTCTCTGCCAGTCTAGTCTACCTTCAGGTCGTTCCTGCAAAACATGCTTTTTATTTTCTTTGCATTTTTGTCCTTTTGCACAGGCCGATAAAGCTAAAGTTTTGAGTTTAATTCCATCTGCCGAATCCTGCATCACCTCGATGTACAACACCAATTCTGAAAAAAAGTTGCAATGCTGATAATATGTAAATAAAATAGAATGCAATAATTGGTCATGTTTGATTCACAATAGAAAACAAACTCAGTTTAAGCTGAAAAAAATCTATGAACCCATTTCGAAGGGCAGCAACACATTTCAAAGCAGTTGGGTTAGCGCCATGCTTCCCACTGTGTAGCATCCCCTCTTTGTTTACAACAGTCTATAAAAGTCTGGGAACTGAAGAGACCAGCTGCTGGACTATTTCAATTCTATTGTGAATAAAATATGGGTTTATGAGATTTGCAAATAAATGTACACTGTTTTTATTTATATATTTCACAGTGTTTCGTGTTTTTATTTTTTTTAGGTTGGGTTTGTTACAGCGGCTGTAAAATTTTTATATTAGTAAAAATATTAACTGTCAGAAAAGCAAACCTTGGACAGTGAAGTTTTACAGCCTAACATATAACTTCAGTGCATGATTCGTTAACAGGTTCTTTGATAAGTTGATACAACAGTATACATACTTTTTTAATTATGCAGTTATAAGCAACTATTCTCTAGAAGATTGTTATAGGGAGTCAATTTTAATGAGCAGGGTGTTTCAAAATCAAGTGGAAGTCAGCTGCAGTGTTTTTGTACTTGTATTCAATCCTAAATATGCATCAGTCTGATCTGCCAGAAGCATTTTCTCATTAATTAAAAACAGTTTCTTTAAATGTTGTGGCGCATTTGGACACCGTCTGAAGTGGACTTGTAGGAATTTCATAATGACATGAAGTGGAAAAAGTTTCAAAGCCCCGTGGACCTTTCTAGATCTCTTTTCTTTGTACACCCCATCGAAGAGAGATGGTGTCATTGTGAAACATCTTTGTGCGTCTAAGCAGACGCATATTTGAATTTTGTCACCAAGCTGACCCGCCCAATTTCCACATCTCTCTCAGCCCTCATCAACACTAATGGCTGAGCCAGGAGAACCATACAGAACACACCATATGTTGCTCCCCGTAATCGGCTCATTAGGTGCCAGCCTGCTTACACTCAGCCTGAATGGAAATGTGACACATTATAGACAGCCAGATGCAGCCTGTACGCTTTCGCATGTGCAAACAAACAAGCATGTGCATACATAAACACAGTCACACATGCAGAAGCACTCGCTGTACGCGTGTGCACGGGCGTACACAGATACTTGTGACACTTGTGAGTACAGTGATGCAAGCATTAAGCGTGCATGAACAGTGTTTAAGTGTCCCTCTATCTCTGCCTGCTCTCTGCGTTGTACTACAGTTTCTAAAAAAGAAAAGAAAAGAAACAAAGTAAAAAACCCTCAAAGACATCAAAAAAGTTTTATTTTTGAAATGCAATTAATTTAGCTTAAAAATTACAGCCAGTAAAAGCTGGTATAGTGGAAATAAAAATGTCTAAAAACGTAATCACTGAGGTTAATTAGTATCATCACTTAGTAATAAAACAGCAAACATGTGGGTGTCAGACGCACTGATCACCTGTGAAAGACAATGTAGCAAATAGCTTTGTAATTCAGCTATTACATTTGTTGTAATTTATACATGTGGCATAATGTCTTTGTAGTACCCTCTAAATAAATACAGGCTTTAATGATTCTAATGTCATTGAAATCCATTTTTATTCAAATTATAAAACAGGCTAGCATTTTTGAAAAAACGGATTATGTAATTATTTTATGAAAGCATCCAGTAATGGCAATGAAAAGATCAATATCAGCCAGAGGGATTAAACTACCAGTAATTTTAATTTCGGTCAAGGTGAATTTATTTGTATAGGAAATAAAAATTATGAGATCAGTTTGTATCATTAACACACACACAGTCTTGTTTTCACATCTTTTAGTGAGGACATCTGCATAATGCTTTCCCTAGCCACTTACCCTAACTCTAAATATCTAAAATGAACGGCTAACCCTGACCATAACACCACATCTAGAGTCAAAAAAGCCTTCAAACTTACGGGGACGGGCACTTTGTCCCTATAAGGGCTGTGGGTCCCCACAAGCAGGGGCGCCGTAAAGGGGTGGAAGGTTAGGACGATTCTAAGGGCCCAGGCTGAGGAAGGGCCCAGAAGACCAGATCCCTTTTTTTTCTTATTTCTTTTCTCTGTTATATATGTATATATATATATGTATGTATATATATCTATATATATATATCTATCTATCTATATATATATATCTATCTATCTATAGATATATATATATATCTATCTCTCTCTATATATATATGTATCTATCTATCTATCTATATATATATATATATATATCTATATCTATATATAGATCTATATATATATATATATATATATATATATAGATATATAGATATATAAATATATACTATCATAAGTACTACTATCATATTATTAAGTGATCCAAGTATCTGTTTTTCTCTCTTTCTCGTGGGGAT
>VUQR01035019.1:0-19871 GCA_015108515.1 Hemichromis elongatus | reverse complement strand
TATATTATGTTTTTGCTCCAATCATTTTCTTGAAATTGTCATGGCTGTGTGCGGGCAGGCAGGAAAATACGGTGGCCCCTAGAGACAAAGCATGTACAAACTTTAAAACACGTACAAAATTCAAAAACACATGCAAACTCCAAAACACTTACAAACTCCAAAACACATAAAAATTCAAAAACACATGCAAACTCAAAAACACATACAAACTCAAAAACACAACGGAAGTCCTCCAGGGGCCCGTTTCACAAAGCAGGTTTGACAAACTCTAGGTCAAAACCTCAACTCTCAGTTGTCAAACTCAGAGTTTTCGATTTCAGAAACGGGCTCCAGGACGCTAGGGGTAGTGTTGAGATTGATTTTCAAAATAAACATTAAGTTTTTTGCAAACACATTGAGTTGGATTCCGGCAGAAAACACCTACAAGGATAAAACAAACACACTCATATATATTCAAATAATTATTTGGCGTCTGTGATCAGTGTGGAAAGTCCTTTACTCAGAAAAGTCACTTAAAGACACATCATGTTACTACCACATGCCAAATCCGGTCATTGTTACTTCCTGGCTTGTGTAGCCACTATGTAACAAAAGCTCAACACTGCCCCTAGCGTCCTGGAGCACTTTCATTGTGTTTTGGAGTTTGCGTGTGTTTTGGAGTTTGCACGTGTTTTGGAGTTTGCACGTGCTTTGTCTCTAGGGGCCACCGTAGCTGGGTATTTCCCACAACATGAGTAATATTTTGACCAAAGTGTTTACGCAGATATATGAGGGCAGCTATCCCTAAAACTGAATGATTTAAGTTTGAGGTCAAAACATCTTTAAAGTGTAGATTTAAGTTTAGGTAAATAGTAGTTGGGGTTAAGAGTAATTTAATTTCAAATTAGTGTGGTATGGTATGCGGTTGCTATTAAATCCCCATACAAAACCATCCATTCATCCATTCTCTTCCGCTTATCCTTTTCAGGGTTGGCGGGAGGGGGTTGGAGCATATCCCCACTGTCTTAGGGCGAGAGGCATGGTACACCCTGAATAGGTCGCCAGTCTGTCAACCATTCTTACAACCATTCGCACTCATACTCACAGCTATGTGCAAGTTATAGTTGTACAGCTTTCTCTTTTAAAACACATCACTTTCTCAAAAAGACTTTTAATCAGAATCAGAATGCTTTATTGATCCCTAGGGGAAAATTGCACAAGGTCCTGTGAAAAATTAAATACATCCATATTGCTTCTATAGGAATTAAAGAGGTGAGTAACAGCCAGGTGCTGCTAATAAAATGCACTTTATTAATTGATCTTCAGCAAATGTAATCACCTCTATAAACGCAGATGTTTGGGCAGATTGCTGGCCTGAAGCATTCAGGTGTTTGTTAACACAATGCCATAATGTTCCAAGGACTGGATGTTCCAGCAAGTTCACCCTAAGGTCAGACCGTGCAATGTTGAGAGAAATTGCAAAAAAACAAAAAACCCAAGAGGTACTTATCAGACTACTCCACATGTTAAACGTTCATTACAGAAAAAGACCGAACAAGTCTGCCTTGTTAGGAGGGGTTTCTATGAGAAAGCCTCTTCTTTAAAGGAATATATAGAAGTGTATAAAAATACACACAACATCACATCAGCACATCAACACAAACACATCATACCAACTGTCAAGCACAGGTTGCTTTGCAGTCACTGAGCCAACCTTGAACTCCTCTGTATATTAAAGCAATCTAGAGTCAAATCTGAGGGCGCCTGTCTGACATCTAAAGTTTGGGCGAAACAGGGTCAAATTACAGGACACGAGCAAATGAAAGACAAGACCCAAGGTGGATGTAATGGTCCAGTCAAAGTTCAGACCTCAACCCAAATGAAACGCTGTAGCATGACTTTAACAGAGCTGTGTATAAACAAAATTGAGGTGTTTTTTTTGTCATATTACTGTACACACCAGCTAGCTTGAAAGTAAACAAGTAATTGTTAATTTCCAGAGACATTTTTTTCGAGAAATATAAGCTTACTTTAAAACTGACACAGCAACAAATCCAAAAAAAACGTAAATATCTCTTGAAATTTCCATTTGCTTGAAGTTAAATTTAAGACAAAAAGACACTCATACTGACAGTAAAATACACCATGAAATAACTATAATTATTGTAAGGTGTCAAGTGGCTTTGCTTTTACTATTATTTATAGCAAATTGCAAAGTCCTTCTTAGAAAAAATCCTAAGCAGCTATACTTAGTTTTCCTTTTTAGGAAAACAAGACACTATCAGCTCTGTAAAAAACAAAACAAAACAGGGAGACCAATTTTTTGTCACCACAGTGCTGAGAGGGGTACTATGTTAAAGCATTAAAAATGTTCTCATTTCTTTTGTTGCACTATGTCTTTCTATTGTCTTCCATGACCCAGATCTTCCAAATTACATTTCCAATTCTGTGTTCCCCTCTAATTGGCACTGAACTTTGCCGCAGGGTACAAAGATCTAGTTTATTATTCGGTTAATATGGCCACAAAGCATATACTGATCACAGATACACTACAAGGAAAGCCGCAGCATGAGTGATGTGTGAACAAATATGAATGCAACCTCAGACTGCGAGAGAAAAAAAAAAAAGAAATCACACAATCTCACCTGAAGTGAGACTGAGGAAGAAAAGTACCCTAAAGAGCAGTATTTTTTTTTTTTAAGTCAGTGACTGCTGTTTCTATACTTCATCACATTGCAAGTGTGGCAAGCAACACCTGACAGCCGCTACATCTGCCATGGGCACATGGGATTTAAAAAAAAGAAGAAGAAAAAAAACAGTGTTCAGTTTTCAACCAGCACAGTACTTTTGATTAAATCTATTATTCAGTAGGTCTACAACTCTGCTGTCAGACAGAATCAAGCAAATATTCCCAAAGCACAGGATTGTTCGCCAATGTTACCTTCAAACTGATAATTATTTATGCAAAAATATATTAAAAAAAACTCCAAAGCACTCTCTTTTCATATAAAATTTAAATCCCTTTATTCTCATTGCACGTTTAGATTCAAACTTCAAACGCAAATAAAGTAAAATTTATTTTTAAAGAGAATCTTACTTTGTTCTTATAAACTTAATTTGGTCTTTTGAAAATGTGTTTATCTTATCTTTGTGGTCTTTTTTTGTCTGAATTGACTTTGGTGAACTTTTGGTGGTTTGTTGATATCTGAGCTTGCAATCTTATTGGTTGAGTTTTACTTGAATTTCCCACTTTCACCTAGAAGTTTGCGACTAGTTAAACATCACTTAAAAATTGTCCATCCACTCCTGTTTTGCCTCCTATAAATGCTCACATGCCGTGACCTTTTGGAGTTTTAGGTTCGTTTTATTTTTTTTTATTTTATTTAACCCTTCCAAAGATCAACTCAAATGGAAATGTTTTAAATCCTAAAAGCGCTCCTAAATTTAACAATTGTATATCTTTGATTCATAGCAAAACAAGAATCACGTGTGGTCAAGTACCCAAAGAGGAAAAAAGGTCATCTGTGAATGTTGGAATTATAAAATGCTGTGTATTGTATTGTATTATAGAAGTGTGCACTAACAAAGGATTTAGGTCTTTTTTAAGCTTCTTGGGAGATGTATAAATCCAGCAGCCAGTGTTTATCGAGATGACTCCTGTTATAAAACTTTCTTAAGCTCAACTCTGTATACAAGATACACCCAGTTATGGGCTATTTTTAGCTACAGTAGGACATGTTATTTATTAGTGTGGACAGATTTAGGAAAATATCACTCATGCACCATGGAGCTACAAAATAAGAGTACTGATAAAACATCTCCATCTGCTGGTTGCACAAAATAACATCGCTTTCTAATGTATGTATGCTGGCTTGGTGATTTTGTTTTGCTCAAGTTCAAGATGTCCTGAAAACAGGAAGCATGCAGTGCGTTGATGAATAAAATTAGTGTCATCTAATAGCTGATTATGATGAAGATGATGACAACAACAAATTAAGAGTTGCCTCAGCGTGACTGCTCTGATTGCAGTCATCAGCTTAGATTTAATTAGTCATACATTTGAATGCATCATAATTTTGAAAAGGAACACTGATTAAGATGCATCGTGTCCTAGATTAAATTATAACTTACCAACTGCATATTAATTTATACTATGTATTATACATTTCATTATGAGCACTGCATTTTATACACATATAGATTGAGATATTAAGATTTGTTCTTACCAGACACCCCTTGCAGCTTTAGACTGAAATAATGGATCTTGATCTGAACCTGAACAACAAAATTATATTTAAATATTGTAACCAAATAGCTGAAGAACTCCAAAAAATGTCGAGTTTGCAAGAAAGAAAAAATTGCAGTTACTTCCTTAAATTTTTTATAAAAGGTACTGCAATTACTTCTCCTTGCTGCACTAGAACTCACCAGGGTCTGGAGCGTCAGGCTGAAGAGCGGGGAAGTCATTCTCAAACACAAAGGTACTGTCATAATCTGGATTCCCCTGGAGAAGAACACACAGTTGGAGAGATACTAGAAAACAGCAGACAAAAACATTTTGCTTTCAAAACCCAAGCAGAATGAGGAGTGAGGAATCATCAGTTATTTGGAACTGCTGGCAATGTTACAGTGCAATCTAGCATTTTGTATGATTGTTGATGTCCACAACATCAATGATAAATGGAGAGACGTATAGACGAAATATCCATGACCTTATCAGTATGTTTTCCAATGGATGCCTTGTTTGTGGATTCACTACTTGTTGTGATCAGAACCAAAGAGTGCTGTTCAATGCCTCTTCTCACCTGTCCATTTGCCCGTTTGTTCCCAGGACAGAGTGGATTATTTGGGTCATATCTTGGTACGTGCTCCTCGGGTGGTTTTTCGACCTGACCTGCCCAAGGTCTCTTCATGCGGTGGGCGGACACAAGAACCCAGCTGTCTCTAAGAGGGTTGTAACGCAAGTGCTGGTGCTCTAGAGTTACACAAGACAAGTGATGTAATATAACAAGACAATGTAATAACACACACACACACATTATTTAAACCCGAGGCTTTAAACATAAAGCCGAGGGGCAAAAATTGGCCTGGCAAAGACTTCAAATTGGCCCCATTGGACAGCTTTGGAAAGTGTGAAGGAAGGCATAAATTTTGAACTTTTAACTTTATTTTCACAAGTTTCCCAGCTTTAATAATAAACACCTCCCCTATGCACCATGCTGTACCAAAGGACTTATATAGAGCTAGAATAGAATAGAATAGAATAGAATAGAATAGAATAGAATAGAATAGAATAATCCTTTAATTGTCCCACAAGGGGAAATTTGGGTTAGGTACACATAGGTAGGTAACTTAGGTAACATATGGACAATTAAATGACAGGAAGATCCTTTTTGTTCAATAGAATTTGTTTAACAATAGTTAACTTTCTGTTTTATACTTTTTTCTGTAATTTTACACATTTATTTCTTACAATTTCTCTAAATCACTGCAGCAAAATTTATTTACCATTTAGAAAGACTGATTTCCCTTTGAAACTGCACTTTTTTTCCTAAATTAAAATATCTCAACGTTTAATTTGAGATATTCTTCTTTACAGTGATAGATCAAATTGGGGTGTATCTTACCCACGATCCCTAAATGTAAACATTTACTATTACTAAATAGGAAACACTTCAAAAAGCATTCATGAGCAGGTTTTGTAGCTACAACTTGAACTGCAGGAACTACAGTCACAAGACAGCTGGCAGAGTCAGCATGTCTGTCAGGCCAACACGGGAAAAAGTGCAGGGCACAACAAACTTTGTGTGAACTCCTATAACCTGTCAGTGAATTCAAGTAGTCAACAAGCCCCGAGCATGACTGAATGCATTTTAGCTTTAACTGTTTCCAGTGGAGTACCTTTTTGGTAAACAGTAATGAAAAACTCGTGTAGTTACAGAAGTCATTTTGACGCTTAACAAAATAAGGCAAACTGACAAATTTAAGAAGTACTACTGTTACATTATCCAATGCCTGTCATTGGATATACTGAGTGACTGAAATTATTTTTTAAACGCTTGTAAATTTGCAAGAAAATGCGTACCTTTTGGGTCAAAACTAACGTCTTGGTTCCCGCTCATGTCGGTCAGTCAGTGATGTTTCACAGCTCTTTCCTCCCCTGTGTTCTTTTTTTGAACCATGAGCTTTCTCTGGACTTTAGCATATGCTGCTAAGTAAAACTGGGTCCACAGTAAACCTTGGCCTACTTCCTGTTTTGTTGACAAGCGAGAGGTTGCTATTGTGCACATGCCGGTATGCAATGGCACACTTCTAAAAATCTAAACAAATAAGTAAGTAAATAAGACTGATAACATCAAACTAAGGATAATTGGTCATTAGAGTGTTACCACCTAATACAGCAGTCTAAAATTTTTACCATTGCTCGACTCATTTTTCATAAATGTGACATTTTAATGAAAACTAGAAAAAGAGGGTTTTGCGTTATACTGGCAACCCTAGAGTCGCGCGCTGCCTATGTAGCTGACTCGGCTCATGATTGGCTAAGCGTAAGGTTCTCTCCGTCACCTGACCAGGAAGAGGCTGTCAGCGGAGCACCACGCCAGCCTCGCCTCCCTGTATGCATGTAGCCAAACCTGTCTGTGTTTGTCTGTGCGTTTTGTTTCAGCTATGTCCCTGCTTAAAATTATTTTAAGACTGCTGGTGTTCGCCGCAGTCACCGTCCTGACCGTGCTGCTGTTGCGGCATTGGTTGGCCAGCAAGCAGTACGTGTTCAACAAAGAAGACGTCGCCAAATTGGCCAAACAGTATGCAGGTAAGTTTGAACTTGCATGTGAAAAAAGTTGCTCCTTCACTCCAATTTGTTTATACTTAAAGCGAAGCTTATTTTGGTTGCCTGAACTGCCACATCTGCATGCCCTGTGCATTATAAATGTGTCTGTTCTCAGGACAGGACCATGAGCAGGCTTTCTCCAAAGTAGTGGTGGAGCTCAGAAAAAGGTAACGTTACATGCAGGCTACCATGTATCAGGCAGCTTGTTGTTGCTTCTGCACAGTTTCCACCAATATTAGGTTGTTTAAGCAACGCATTTGTTGCAGCATGATGCAATTTATCACTTCAGCATGTGCAAATTCTTCCTTGGACATAGGGATGTATGGTATGGATTTCTTATTCACTTTAGATTTTTTTTTTAAATACTTAATCAGAAATTGGCTTAGTCTAAAAATAAACCCACAGTGAATGCTGTCCATAATGATTTCTTTGACTTTGAGGTACTTCTTTCTGATTTTCCTACTAAAACTCAAAAGTGTTAAATTTGCTGTGCTTAAACACTGTAAACCCTCACTTGCTATTCAGATTATTCATCAGTACTTTTCAGTGCTGCTTTGCAGACAACAGCTCTATATCTTTGCAGTTAGCTCCTGCTGTTGCTTTTAAGTACTTTTCACCCTACGTTTATGATCTGAAATAACTTTATGAAGCCCTCAAACAAGGGCTGAATGTTAAATAAATGGCTAACAAAGTATATTTGAACTAGGTATCCTGGTCACATCCTCCCTGATGAGGACTTGCAGTGGGTGTTTGTGAATGCTGGAGGCTGGATGGGCTCCATGTGTGTCCTCCATGCCTCTCTCACAGAATACTTGATACTGTTTGGGACTGCGGTGGACACTGGAGGACACTCAGGTGAGGAAGAAGAGTGGTTTAAGATCTAGATAGATCAGCTCCAAAAAATCACTAAAAAACTTTTTAGTGTAAGTTGACGTAAACATCTGCAGACCTATTGGTTTTGGAAAGTGTCTGGGGAACAAGTTACTCAAGAGCAGGTACTCTGGTCTCATAGGTGGAAATCTGCTGGAGTTATTTACAGTATGGTGTCAGATGTCAAGGAATGACTTGCCCCTCTTATGATCTAAGCACAATGGGCTACAACTTGATCCTTGCAATGTAGGAGATGCTGATATACAGTTCCATTCTTGGATCCAACTATGAAATTTGATTTGTGAGATGATTTACAGAAGACTACTTAAATTGTATGCTTATAAAACTTTAAATAATCTCAATTGTATAATTTTTACTCTTTGCATGCTGCTGTTTCTCTCAGGTCGTTATTGGGCTGAGATTTCTGATACCATCATTTCTGGAACCTTCAGACAGTGGAAAGAGGGGACAACCAAGAGTGAAATATACTATCCTGGTAAAGTGTTAACATGTTACTATATTCAGTTTTGCATTTAAATACTGTAATGTATCTGAATATCTATAAGTTTTTTTGTTTTTTGTTTTTTTTTCCACAACTTGACTGGACATTTTCTTTCAGGATTTTTTTGATAGAGAGCAGGAATGATGATTTTAATTATGGAAAGTTGTTCAGTTCCTAAAGGAGCCCTAGATCATCACACTACCACCACCATGTTTGACTGTTTTTATGAAATGCTGTGTTAGTTTTAAGCCAGATGTAATGGGATGAAAACCCTCCCATATGTTCAACTTCATCCAAACCTCACTAAGATATTTCCCCAAAAGACTTGAGAATTTTTGCCAAATGTTGTTCTGGGTTCTTTTGTGACCTCCAGGACGAGTCATTGAGGCACGAGTCATCTTAGAATAATTTTGGTAGCCCACCCACTCTTGGGAAGATTCATATTTCAAGTTTTCTCCATTCGTGGATAACAACTCTTACTTTGGAGCCCCAAAGTGTTAAAAATCACTTTGTACCCTTTCCACACGAATAGATGTCAGAGACTTTGTTTCTCATCTGCTCTTGAATTTCTTAAGATTGTGGCCTGATGTGTTGCTTTTTGAGATCTTTTACCTTACTTTGTGAAACAGATTGTATTTGAGGGATTTCTTGATTTGACAGGTCTGGCTGGAATCAGTCCTCCATGTGACTACTGAAATTAAACTGGTTAATTACCCTCTTATGATTTAAGAAGAGGAGGCATTTATTTTTGTCATATAGAGCTAGGTAGCTCTGGATGGCTTTTTTCCCCCCCATAGTAAATGAAATAATTTAAACTGCATTTTCACTTACTTAAATTATCATTGTCTAATATTATAATTTGATTTGAAATGTGAAACTGTGTAAAAATATGAAAAGAGGAAAAAAAATCAGGATGTTGGTAAATACCTTTTCACAGCACAGTATGTTATTAGCTAAACTCCTGTAGTACCGTATTGTTTGGACCATAAGGCACACTGGATTCTAAGGAGCACTGAAGATTTTTGAGAAAATTAAAAGATTTTAAGGGTGCCTTATAGTGCAGAAAATACGGTAATATTGGCTGGTGGTAGTAGTAATTTTTTTCCTGTTCTTTCATATGCTGTACCCGCAGGTGACACTATTGTGCATGCTGTAGGAGAGGCTACGTCAGTCCAGTGGAGTGCCGGGACTTGGATGGTGGAGTACGGCAGAGGTTTCATTCCTTCCACGCTGGGCTTTGCTTTAGCAGACACCTTTTTCAGCACCCAGGACTTCCTCACAATGTACTACACTTTTAATGCCTACATGAAGGGTTTGCTACTTGAGGCTGGTACACTACTTACAGAAGCTGGAGTTTTCTAAGGCAGAATAGAGTCGTAGGCGATTGCACACCATCGAAACTTGGGCTGCGACATTTTCTTCCCAACCACTAAAATCTGGTAGAGGAGAGTCTTGCTGATAATTCAGAGTGCTGACATTAATATTTTTATACGAAACTGTAGACAATCCTAATTTACCCGGGTACAGCTGATCATTTTCATTGATGCTCTTGACCCTTATAAAGACTATGCAAAAGAAAATGTCCAACTCCATTTCAGCTTGTAGTCTTAACAGTTGGCAGAAGATTTCAAACTGAGCCAAATCACTCAAACAAACATTTCATTCCTAATGGCAGCCTTCCTTACCTTACCTAGATTTTACCAGTGAAACTAAGCATCAGGTCATTAAGCATTCCACTGAGAGCTCAGACTGCCTCCAGAGTCACAATAACTAATAAAAGGAAGAAAAAAAAAATCCAATTTAAAGATGAAAGCCTTAAAGCTTCTTTTGCCAAATCTATCATTCTTCTGATAAAAATAAGGCAGTATATGCATCCAGGTTTGGTTTTATTCACGTCTTCATAACCAATGACTTTTACAAATAAATACTGATATTCAAAGTGTTTTTTGCAGGCAAAAGAAAATCTTTAAAGACAAATATGCAATGCTTAATCTGGACTGTAAAACATACAGGAATGTAAATAATGCACAGCCTAAAGTCACTATTTTCTTATTAGATTCCAATTTGTAGTTTGTGCAGATTCTCTGCAGATGAGGTTCATGTAAATGTAGCTGCAGTAGGATTCGGGCTCCCGGAGCTACTCTCAGTGAGAAGATGCAAAACAGAGAAATTCTCTTCTTTGCTTTAAAGCTTCTCTTGGCATTGGCCACCATTTACCGATTCAAAGCTGACCTTTTATGTACTGTGTGTCTTTTGAAGCTGTTAAAAACCTGGGAGGATATGCTAATGAAAGCTCTCGTCTTGTCAGCTGTGTAAACCTTGGTGGGTTTATTTTTCTGTTGCCATCTCTGCAGGAGCTCATCTTCAGAGCTACAGCATTGTGGCAACCACCAAATTTTTTGACTAGATGTGTTTGGAAAATTAAAATCCTTTCAAACCATAAAGCAAAACTTTTACATCACATACTGTACAAACTGTGGTAGGACATCCAAGGATGTTATTTGGAGAAACTTTATCTTTAAAATGATTGTGCAAGCCATGTAAGGTAAGAAAATCATACTCCAGACCTCTGCTAGGTTTAACTGTAATTCTGGGATTTTTCTAATTTCACAGAATGTTTAAATTATGTAAACTTAATTTAACTTTGACAAAGTAATTCACTTGAATAATACTGGACTCTGACCAAGCTCCTTGGCTTCAGGGTCTGCAACTTCCGTTCCTGATGTTGAATTTTGCACTGGCCCACTTGGAGGGCTACATATCTGCATCCTAATGTAGTACTATGGATAAGTGTAATTGTGGTGTTTTACACTGCTGCTGATCATGTTCTTAGTTTGAATCTTTTCATGTAAAACAGCCTTATTTTCAGACTAATGGCTGAACTCACCAAGAGCTATGTAGGGTTTCTAGTCTAGTGGAAATGTGCTGTAACTACCCTAACTGATGTTAATTAGAAGCAGCATCAGTAGCAGTGCGTTCTCAGATGAATTGTAATACTGTACCAGATGTGCAATTTACTCGGGGTTAAGAATGAAACTGACGGTGCCAAAAGAAATAAATGTCTTTGAACTTAATACGAGTACATTTTGCTTATTTCTGTGTATACTGTGTATTTAGTCAAGATAATGAGACGACGACTGGCTGTCAGTATTTGGTCATGGCTACCTGATTCATAATAGAATTGTTAAATGACATTTAATATTTCATTGCACACTTATTATAATGGTATTGGATCCATAAAATGTTCCTTTGCCATGAAGATCCAATGCTAAACAGAAGATGAGTGAAATCCCAAACTTGACATCATATACTTCAGATCCTTTATTGTAAATACTGCATGGACAGGTGGTATTTAAAAGATAAACACAATGCAAAAACTTACCAAGTATATTTGTCTTTTTTTTGTCGAAATATCTCATTAAACCTAAAGTAAGACACATTTAGCTACAAAGTAGCATTTCAGTGAGATATATGAACTTGTTTTTAGACAGTGCATCTTAAAACTAGAGAATTTTCACTTGTTCCACTGGCAGATTTTTTCACTTAATACATTGTAATATTTTTTGCTTGAAATAAATGCAAAAATCTGCCAATGGAACAAGTGAAAATTCTCCAGTTTTAAGATGCACTGTCTAAAAACAAGTTCATATATCTCACTGAAATGCTACTTTGTAGCTAAATGTGTCTTATTTTCAGATTAATGAGATATTTTCACTAGAAATAAGATAAATATACTTGGTAAGATTTAAAATTTTTGCATTGCATATTGGTCTTCATCTATGTAAGTGTCCAAGGCAACATCATTTTTCATATGCACAGAGGTGGACGTGTGTGACATTTAGGTTGTACGTTTGATTAAAGCTGTAGAATATCCTTGCTGTTGCTTTTTCACATATACTGTATATCTATATATTAAACAGACAATTAGATACTTCTTGCTAGTACTGGGTTGGAAGTATTCCTCAGATATTTTGGTCCATATATTTATTAAATGTGCATGTGTTAGTCCCCGTAGGGAAATTTCTCCTCTGCATTTAACCCATTCACCCAGTGAAGCAGTGAGCAGCCACCAGTGCAGCGCCTGGGGAGCAGTGTGTACTTGAGGTACTCAGGGGTACCTCAAGGTAGCCGTTCAGTGGAGTCGAACTCCCAACCTTCCGATCATGGGGCAACCACTCTACCTACTGAGCTATCCCTGCTACCCCATGAAACCGTGTGACATGAAAGCGTCACACGGTTGCTTTAAATTTATTGCGTGCACATCTGTGACACAAATCTCCCATCACACCACTTCCCAAAAGGACCTCTATTAGATTGAGATCTGTGGCTGTACAGTCCATTTTAGTAAAGTGAACTGATTGTTATAGCCAAGATTTTTTTTTTATTTGAGCTTTGTGACATGGTGTGCTATCCTCTTGGAAGCAGCCATTAGAAGATGGGTACACTGTGCTCACAAACGGGTAATAGCAACGCTCAGTTAGTACTGAAGTGTCCAAAATGTGCCAAGAAAATATCCCACACCATCAGCATCCTTTCATGTTGTTTATGGCAAATTCTGATTACCATCTACAGACATGTCATCTTGATGGCGTCTACATGTCTAGATGCATGAGTTGCTGGCATGTCATTGTCTGATTAGAAAACTGCAATTCCCAATCAACTGAACAGCTGTACCCATTAAAGTCTCCAATGAATGCATATACTTTAATATTCCCTTATTCCTGCCAGTCCATTGTGTTGTGTGTGTGTTACCATGTTATCTCAAATATAGGTTTAATGCCAGCCTAACAGACTGGCTTGACCTCATTACCGTTGTGCTCTTTAAGCTCTTTGGAGGAGATATATTCAGAATCGAAGCTGGGCCACCAGTGCTGAAATATCAGCGTGATTGAGCAGTAGCTGCACCTAATGGGATAGACAACACTCTCTTTGACTAATTGTTTGGCTTCTTCCAGGGTGTTTATGTCCTCCCACTGGTTGCTGGAGTTGTGCAAATAGATGTCGCTGTGTGTGTATGTGTGCCCCTGGAGACGCACATGCACACAAAGAGTTAGGAAAACAATAGTAACTAAGGACTGACACAAACATGCCCACAAAAACCAGAAGGCCAAAAAAGAGCTATTCATCACCAATATTAACATTTACAAAACGTTCGCACACATTCTGATAAATTAAAGTAATTTTTAAAGGGTGTCCTTTGGTAGTACCTGTGCCTTGCATGTTTTATAGATCTCTTCTGCTCTCTAGTGGAGATAATCAGTATCACATACATGAACTGATCAGTTTTAACCTGAAAAGAAATAAAAAATGAGCTCTACACGAGGATTTCAAATGACAATACCATCAGAATAAAAGGTAGTAGGCTACATGTCGAATTTAGAAAATATTTGTGATTGAGCACAAAAGTACAATATATGCAGTCAAGATAATGAGGTTTATTTAAACAACAGTAACAATATGGACTAAAAAAACAGCTTTTAAATAAAATTTTAATCAGAGGCTTTTGATATCCAATAGTCGCTGGGTCTCTTGGAGGGAAGCATTACTGTCACCATAAAATTAGTTGAGTGACCTGAAGGGAGAGAGACATGAAGAGTGAGGAAGCAATCTGAGCAAACTTCCTTTTTCTTTCTTTTTTTCACATTGTGTGTTAGTAACAGAGACCTGCGCTGTATCCCACCAAAACTTCCAGCAATGCCCAAAAACTAGCTCTTGGCCTTATCATAGTATAAAATGTGTCAAGGCTTTAAATGTAAAAAGGTTTCCAGTGAGTGAGTTTTGATACATCAGGTGTGTACCTGTGGTGGAGAGAGTGCCAGCTCTGGCTGAGGTCTTGTACAGAGGAGCGTGGTAGAGGTCAGGCTCTGGGACGTAGTTCTGCTGTGGCTCAAAGTGCACCACCGGCAGCGTGGTGTTCAAAACCCGAGGCAGCGCGTCATCAATCACCATGCCGACGTCATCCCAGCGACAGGCATCCATGAACATGCCGTGAACAAGTACACCGTCCTGCAGCTCTGGTAACTGTTTTAACAAGTAGCCATATAAAAGGAATTACCTTTTTACTTTATGTTACTTTTCCTTTTTACTGACAAACTCTTGAAACAAAATAAAAACAAAGACTTATTTCTTTTTGTGATTTTTGCTATTTCAGAAAAAAATGGTGGTTCCTATATTTTTTCACAAACATCAGGCAAACAGCTGCAAAGCTAGAAAATAAAACGAAGAACAGATTTGATCATTCTGGAAGCTTTTGCTCGGTGGTGCTAACTTTGAGATCACATCAGATTTAGAGATTCAGGATAAACTAATTTCACAAAAACATCAATCAATTAATACAAAAATTGGATAAATACATCAAATAAGTCATCATCTTAGGTTCCTACAATTTTCTAATTCATATTTTACATTGACCACTTCCAATGCTTGCCTAAACACAAAATAAGCTGAGTGGTCATTACGATAAAAGGATTTATCTTCAGCCTGCTGGCTTTGTTTTCCTTCCAAGGACTCTAACTGAAATCAGGCTACTGTGCAACCCAAACACAATTTAAAAACATAATTGATAACACAACTAATTTTATGTAAAAGAGTAAGGACAAGTTTGAATGTGAATATGAATAATGTTGCACATAAAAACATTAACTGCAGTTAAGTAAGTAAGATAAACAAATATAAGGAGCAACCATTTTTACCTGTAGAGAAACTAAACTGATGTAACATTTTTGCATATGATATATAAGATTGTTGATGTGCTCTTCTGCTTTTAGCCAGAAAAATAGTATCTCGAGTATTGCTAATATTTTAAGGGCTATTAATGCCTTTTTTAAGCGTTAAGAGCAGTATTACTAAGAGCACTTCTCTTACAGTACCTCCTCATCCATGTCCAATTTTTCACCAACAGGAAGAGTGCGTAGAGCCTCACAGACTGCTTCCTCATCCCTGTACATCGGCACCACGCTAAAGCGGAAATTGAGCTCGTCAATAGGCAAACTGTAACGTCGGGCATGGTTCTGCAACACTCCTACAGGCCATCAAAGACAGAAGAGAATAGAAACAAGTCACTGTGCTGTTTAGCAAAATCTACCAAAAAACGCAAATTTAATTAATAGCTCTCTTTTAAATCTCATTTATTTATTTTTATACTGAAAGCGTACTCAGAGTGATTGTTATAATCCTCAAGCTCTGCTCTAAACGCGTGCCTTCCTGTTATTGCTCATTAAAAAGCATAGAGTATGTATCAGTATGTTACCAGTAAGAAAGCCTTGAGGGAAGAAGAACCCTGAGATCCAAAGTGATTTGGGCTGACCACGTGTGATCCAAGTCTTGCAAGAGAGAGAAAGAGAAGCAGAGATCCAATTAAAATATATGCAGCTTTAAGTAATTATATCTTTCTTTATGCAAAATCCTCTTCTTTTATTCAATACAGTGCATTACAGGCATCCTATTACTGATAGTGATCTAGTGAATCAGTTTACACTGAATTCTGTTTCCTAAGATAATAAACATGTGCAGTGTGACTCAGTGTTTATCTACTACTGTATAAACTAACAGGACTTTAACCTGTTAGTGCTTGTCTAAGTGAATTACAGTGACTGTACAATAAACAGGTTTAGACCAGACTTCGGGAAGAGCAGCTTAAAACAAAGAGACAGAGAGATGAACTCAGAATGTGTTATTACAGTTTTTTTTAACCTAACGAGACAACAGACAAATCAAATGTATGCAAAAGTACATATGCATGTACACAGACACACACACGGACAAACCAATAAAATATAGCCCATATGCCAGACCTGAGCTAGAAGAAGACTTCTATTCTAATCCACATAATTTATGTTAGCCTTATAAAGACTGTATAAAGTCTGTAACTCCTGTGGACTGAACTTGAAAATCTGTGTGTTTTTGTTAATATCCGTATGCAAACCTGGATAAAGGAAGTTCTTAGAGTCAGGTCTTTGACCCAAGAAGACAGCGGTTTGAGGGAAGGGTAGGCAGAGTTTGCCCAGTGGGTGGGGACCTGGTTGTTCAGAAAGCTTGTGTAGATTCGGTCCATTTCCTCTGACATCACAACTAGACCTGCTATGGCCTTTTTCAGAGTGATAAGAGACAGCTATGGAAAAAAAAAGTAAGGTAATAAGGACAGATTCCTAAAAATGTTATTTTTGAAACTATACATAACACATATTTTTTATTGTTTAGGTTTTTTGTATTTGAATTTTTCTCTGAGATCAAGTAAATGAACTATGATCCAATGAAAACAACTCCTGAAGAGTACATAAGATGATCTCCACCAACTAAATGCGTCTGAATTTTACGTCACCCTGAGAACTTTAAGCAAGTTGTTGAATCGGTCCGTTTCTTGGCTCAAAACAGTTGTGAGGGAGTTAAGGTGCCCATTGCTGTCTTTGATAAATAAGGTTTCAATTGCTTTATCCATGTCCAGTCGCTCTGCACTCCGACGGGAAGACAAGTACACAAAGAGACAAAGCACAACACAGGCCAATGAAAAAATGGGGAAGCCAGTATAATAATGAAAAGTCTCAGCAGTACCTGAGATGCATGTGCATGTGAATCTGTGTGAGGTCAGCGTACCGAGCAGTTTGCCTAGTATCAGTTCGGCAAGCTCGCAGACTATGTCATCGTTACTCTTAGCTCCATGCTGTGCTGAAGAACGAGGACTAACATCCAGTATGGTATTGATCAGAGTAATGGTTTCCTGGCGCTGCAGAAGCAAACATACACACACATGCACACAGTCGTGTATTGATATTTTATCATAGCACTCCAATGCTCTCTGAATAAAAAAGTTCATAAACTGCATGAGCAGCTCTACTTTAAATCAGTAAAAGGACCACAAGTCATTTCTTATACTTGCTGTAAAGTGAAAAATTAAACACATTATGAAAATCTATGTAAAAATAAGAGTAAGGACAGTCGTTTATATTAATAGGACAACTGGCAGTCTGGTAAAAAGTAAAGAGGTACAGACATTTGCTTATAAGGTACTAGTATTGTTCCTCACCTGGAAAGCCAAGTTGGCATTCTCATGCATGCCAAAGATCTCGGGATCATCGATGATTGGAAGATTGTCAATATACTTCTTGTACAGTTTGAGTTCATTTACCTCTGGGGCATAGTAAACACCTTACAGGGGAAAAAAATTAACTGATTAACTCTACAGAATGTGAGTGTGCACCGTGGAATGTGTGTGTTTGTGTATACGCATGCATTTGCAAATCCATCCTTCCACCCATCCATCCATCCGTCCATCCGTCCGTCCGTCCGTCCATCCATCCATCCATCCAGAAAGAACAATAATACAATACCTGAGGGGGAGTAGGTGTAGCCCGGCTGCAAAGTCTCTGGAGAAAAAAAGCTTTTGAGGATTGTCCTTAGGCACCGTTGGTCCCAGGCATCCGTCACTCTCCCTCCATATGTGATCTCACCTGGACAGAAAAAAAAAACAAAAACACACACAGCACAAGGTCCAATATTTTATTATGCAATATTTTATGGCTTTCTTTGTTTTTTACCTTTACGCACAACTACAAAACAAATATAAAGTACATGAAGATTTATAATTCACCATAAAGCTAAATCAATGAGAGCCGTGTGCTTGTCTCACTTGGGCGTGATGGGGGACAATGACACCAAAGTGTGTTGCTTACGCTCAGTCTGCTTCGCAATTTTGTTTTGGTAGCTGTAACTGCAGAGAACCCGCTTCACACAGATATGATGTCAGAAATGGCAACAGGGTTTTTAGTGCTGTTGTGGCAATCTCGGGGTATTCTGCCATGACTTTAATGCAGAATACCAGCAAAGTGTATAAATTCATTCATAACACAAGGGAAAAGACCCAAGGAAACTGCATTAACAATAAAAAAAAAAACCCTGAAAACCATAAATGTCACAGCCGAGCCTCAACTTTCGGGGCCGGGTACCAAACGACTCACGGACCGGTACCGGTCTGTGGCCCGGGGTTGGGACCGCTGATATAGTATATTTACATAGAATATTATAATACCCATTCTTGTACAGAGAATTTTGAAAGAAGTTGGATGCAGGTCATTCAATTTAAAGATGAAATACTAAAAAGAGAAATTGGTACATTACCGAAGAGAAAACATGGTGATTAAAAAAATCGTCCCTTTTCTTTTATATAAAGCCGAATGGTCTTAAGCATCATATTATTTTTCCAACGTGGCACTTCACACATTTATTTTTTTTAAAACAGCTGCATGTTTAGGTTCAAGGATATGTAATCATGGTTTGAAATTTGTAAAGGCTTTCTATTAATATAAAATGCCAAATTAAAAAATACAAATAAGACATGCATTACATGTAGGAATAAAATGCTACACAAGCAGTCCCTAACTTATTACCTTGTTGAATTTAGATACAAGAACATGCCCTTTTCTGTGGATATTTGCTTCCTACCAGTGATATAGATCAGAGCATCCTAAGGGATGGTGCCATCTTTGCAGTACAGGTTGAGGTTGAGCAGAGCACATTCTCTGTCACTGTCATTAAACTCGTAGCTGATGTTCCAGCCCGGGGGACCAAACTTCTTCCGCTCCTAAACACAAGACACACAGGAGGAGAAGTATTGTATGACCACATACAAAGTAAAACACATCCAAGAAAACAAAGTAGTAATGATGAGGCTCTCTACATGTGAAATACTGACAAAGAGTGTATATAACCTGAATGATTGCATGGAAAAAGCAGACTCCAAAGACAATCTTCCTCCACTGGCATCCCAAAATGTGGTCTTCAAAGAAACTGCTGGTGATCTCTGTGAAGGCTCGTCGTATGTTGGCTCGCAGGCCTTTAGGAGGCTCATTAGTCACCTGGCAATGACAACACAGACACCTACTGAGAAGACTATGAGTGATCCAGGATGCTTTTTGGTGTCAGCGTCTCCTTGTTGTTCATGCAGTCTTTGAGCACACATACAATCCCAATGACACTTCAAGGTAACCAGTGTACCGTATGACTCACTCTTCAAATGATCAGGTCATGGTCACGATGATGACAAATCAAGTGCTGGTAGTTAATGTACATTTAATTGACATCAAAGATTTCGACCCATATTTATGAAGGCAGTGCTTAACTAATGTAAGGTTTACGTGATCAAGGAATTGATCGTGGACTTCAGGAAGACCAGGAAACACTTGACCCCTGTTTCAATCCACGGGGTCAATGTTGACATTGTGGATGACTACAAATACCTCGGAGTATACATTGACAATAAACTGGACTGGACTAAGTTGTCTGTATTTTTTGAGGCGACTGAGGTCCTTCAATATCTACCAGACAAGTCTGTTGTGGCCAGTGCAATCCTCTATGCCGTTGCATGCTGGGGGGGAGCGGGCTGAGGGTCGCAGATGCCAACAGACTCAATAAACGGATCCTTAAGGCCAGCAGTGTTGTGGGGATGGAGCTGGACTCTGTTAAGAAAGTGTCGGTGTCGGAAAGGCGGATGTTGTCCAAGATAAAGACAATGTTGGATAATACCTCCCACCTACTCCATGACATGCTGGTCAGTCACAGGAGCACGTTCAGTGAGAGACTGAGGTTACCAAAAGCACCACTGAACGACACAGGAAATCATTCCCGCCTGCGGCCATCTCCCTGTACAATTCATCCACTTAACACACTGTTTACTGATACACACGTTTTGCACGT
>VUQR01035017.1:0-10102 GCA_015108515.1 Hemichromis elongatus | reverse complement strand
CGCATCTTTTTTTCTCCGTTTCGCCCTCCCGTCCACACTGAGACGGAGGGAAAACGGAGCTTTTTGGAAACGGTGACGTATGTGAGTCATATGATGCAGTCATGTGACCACTTTAACTAAGATGGTCAGACGGCATCGTACCGCAGTTGTTTTGTTGTTTTGTTTGCTCAGTTTCAATCAATACGTTTTTAGTGGCCGTGTTGAAGATTAATATGAACTCATTTGTGACTCGGAGCAACAGCTCCACCTCATTATCATTCCATTTGACACATTCGGTGCTTTGTCTCGCCATTTCGCCGCTCGTTTTAAAGAGCCGGAAAGTAAACAAACAACAGGCAGGTCGGCTCGTCTAACATTTCACGCATGCGCGGTACTGGACGCGCAAAGGTGTGAAAAACGGTGCAAAGGTGTGAAAAACGACTCAAAACGATAGTGTGGACGCGGATCGTTTTTCCAGGAAAGCTCCGTTTTTAAAAAGATCCGGACTAGTGTGGACGTAGCCTAACTTGTTGTGAATCAGCTGTGCAAATAAATTATTTACTTAGGGCTATTTGTGATGAATCAGATGTCATAGTAGCACAGAAACAGCTAATTCATGATTTCCTTGTGGCCTGAGATGTCTGTGTCCGTCCTGCTAGCAGCGCATCGCCGATCACAACATCTTAGTGATGAGACTGTTGGAATTGGGATCAAAGGAATGTATTATGCTGGTTTAAATCTGCTGTATCTGTTAGATTCAACACACAAAAGTTAACCAGGAATTCTGTGCTGGTTGCCATGGAAACCTATTCCCACGAACCTCTCTATGCTCTGTTGTTGATCTAACCTAAATACCACATGAAGTTTGGAGGTCTGAGATTAACTGCAGAAGGTTGGCAACCTCTGTTGATCCAAAACGCAGCTGCAAGAATACACATCACCCCATCTTCTCTTAATGACCTTGTAGTACCATATCACCCTATCAGAGCACTTCGCTCTCACACTGCAGGCTTACTTGTTGTTCCTAGAGTATTTAAAAGTAGAATGGGAGGCGGAGCCTTCAGTTTTCAGGCCCCTCTTCTATGGAACCAGCTTCAGTTTGGATTCAGGAGACAGACACTATCTCTACTTTTAAGATTAGGCTTCAAACTCTGTGATAAAGCACATAGTTAGGGTTGGATCAGCTGAATGTAACAATGGCTGCCCCTCAGTGGGCGTGGTTGTGGTGGATGTATCTTCCTGTTAGACAAGCGTTCTGTATGTTTGTTTGTTTTAATTAATGCCATATATAAATAAAGAGTGAACTGAATTTGTTTTTGTAAATGAATTGTTCTTCTCTATTTTTCTAAGATATGAATAAAGGACGAGTGACTAACAGGTCAGGAACCGGCTAAACAAAAGCAATCACTGATAACAAGAGAAATGAGCAAAGACAGAGAAGTGAAAAGGAGCTTCTTTGGTTTCTATAAATATTCAGTTCTATTTTCTTCTTTGGCTGAACGTGTGCTTTAAACAGAAAACAAAAGGCAAGAAGAAAAAAGGCAAAATGAGAACTGGGCGATGGTTCCAAGTGCAGGGATGCCAGCCTGTTCATGTCAGCATTTCCACTCTGGCAGGAACGTAGTGCCCAACCCTCCTCCTCTCCGAGCTGATGAGGCAGGGAGCAGAGGGCGGAGGGGGCGTCTCTGTGCTGAAATGGAGGAGGTGCAAAGCATGGAGGGATGGCAACAACAGGTCTATTTACGCTGAGCCTGCCGGGCTCGACCCAGAGGGAGTGTTTGAAGCTGATTCAGGGCACCAAACTGGCACCGCCAAGACGAGCGGGTTGCCACACACACCCGCTCCTCCTGCTGCCTGGCGGAGCTGACCTGTCAGCCACAGCGCGTCTCAATATTTATGAGAAGGGAAACAGCTTGTCCTCATTGCTGCTGTGGTGTATGCCAGAGAGGAGCAAAGGAGAAAGGCAGGCAGACGATGCTGTGCTTCAGTGCATCTGTTACTTGTTGACTGCTGTTTTAAAGCAGCGCTGATTGAATATAAATGTCACAAGCAACAAAATATGGTAGCTTAGGGTTATGACAGATGTGCTCTAGTGATACAAATTAGTGACTAAATGGTTCACTTAAACCCGTATGTACTGATTCAGGTCCAAATGCACAGAGTTGAAGCTGTGTCAGGTTCAGCTCCCAAAACCTTGATGGTTCATTTTTGGGGGATTAATCTGCTTGGTTGAGGTTTGAAAAAGATACGAGCGTGTCTTCGTCAAAGACACGTCTGGCTGCATTAGTGTGAAGTCCACAAAAGTGACAATTTATTAATGCTACAGATTGGACTTGTGTCCAGGTTATAGGGCATGTGTCGGCCACTGGAATCCATGTTGGTTCAGTGAAAGCTCCACTAGTATTGTCCAGTACATCACTATACTGTGCTGGGTCATATTTTTCTGAACTTTTAATGTCTCTGTTGTATTTGTCACTATATAAACAAAACTGTATTGATTTTTGTCACTATTCACCCTCTTAGATACCTCTTACCTGCTGGAGCTAACGGTGCACAGAGAAACCAACCATGTTGGTGCGTGGCGCTGAATGGCCACGACTAGTGTTAACATACGGTGATGTGCTGTGTGGAATCTGACATCCTGCTCCTCACCCAGCAGCGCCACAGAGAAGACAAGCAAAGCATCACTCCATCAGTGAAGGAGTCAACCGTTGCTCTTCTACTGATCCCTCTTTACATAAAAACGTCCCTGCGTGTACAGTTAGATTGCTTCAGCGTTTTTACGGCATTAATAACAGAAAAAACACATATATACCGTTTACCTTACAATCTTTTTTAGGTATTACACTTAGTCAAATATTGCAGTTTCCTGTGTAGTCAGTCCTGCAATTTATAGTTAAAGCATGAGGTCAACACAGACTCAGCATGTAGAACACACATGCAGTCTGTGTTAGATTTGTGAATAGAACAGATTTGTTTAAAATGTAACAGCGTTCTCTCTTTTGTTTAGTTCTTAATTGAAAATACATAACTGCTCTGTGAGTGAGTCAGACTCATGAAGAGAGTCGGTCACCTGGGAAAATGCACAGAAGTCTCTATATTTTTAAAACTGGGACTCAGTATTGGCAGGTTACATCACAAGCAGAGCAAAGACAAAATGAGTCACTCTGCCTTAAATTTGTCAGCCCCCAGCCCGAGCTGCAGTCCTAACAATATTTGGCTATTTTGGTTGATTGCCTTTCATGTGAGCTTCCAGTCCCAGCATGGTGCCTCATCTGCCTGCAGCTTGCTGGCTTCAAAAGCTGAGCTGACCTCATTTCCCCATCCTCCTGCTGAGAGCCGACTGCTGCAGATGGTCAGGCACAGGGAGCTGATCGTCACGCTCACAACACATCTTTGTTCCATTCACCTCCACTGTCTGACAGCCAGTGAGGCAGCTGGTGTGTGTGTGTGTAGGTGTGTGTGTGTGTAGTGGGAAATGCAACTGGAAAAACTACTTACACAGGTTATTATATTGCTCAAAGTTTAAAGTTAATGTGTGGAGTTGAATAATCTGGTTTTAAACAAAAAGCTTTGTCAGACTTCTTCCTCCTAATGAGAGCACAGCTCATGTTCACCGATGCTCTCCATTACATGTCTGTGAAGAGGACAACAACTGTGCACCAGCCTGGTGTCGAGTCTGCGTCCTTTGGACACTGTGAGATGTGACTCATGATGGTGACAGTTTCCTTTTAAAGTAGCTCCATGTTTATGTTACACTTTGTTTTTTTTGGTTTTTTGAATACATTTGCAAATATTTCAAGCAGACGCGTTTCAAACATTTGAGGTGAAAAATGAATTTAACCCACTTTGTGAATGAGGCTGTAAAAGCACCAAACAGCCGCGAATCCTTCCCAGAAGCGCTGCATGGATTTATTCTGCCTCACAGAAACCTGGTTAAAACGACCCCTGCAGCCCCTCACACTGGTCGCCCTGTTCCACTAGTACCTACTCGGCTTGACTGAAGTGCTTTTTGTTACGATCAAGTACTACCTAATGTGGACAGGTTTGTTCAAGGATGTGGCCAAAATGATGCTTGGAAGCGGGGCTGAGCAGCTACTGAAAAGCAGCAGGGCATAGATGTCTCTCTGGGAGCTTTAATCACGTTGTAGGATATTATTTCTCCTATGGTGTATTTTCTTCAACGCTATATCCCAAAACAGTGCAGAGCAGCTACCTGAACTTCGCTCCCACTGAGGTTAATTATGTCATTAATAGTGTTACATCCTCACTGCATAAGACTGTGGATACTGTGTACTCTAAAAAGAAAGCCTCAACTACTAAGTACTTCGCTGGTATAACTTACAAATCCAGACCTTGGAGCATGTAAGCTGGAGAGGTTGTGTGTCACTCTCAGGAATGGGAGGCAGAGCCTTCAGCTCCCAGGCTGGATTCAGGAGACAAAAATGGCAGAGTAATGACATGCACGTGTGACGGAGAGACAGAAAACAAACACAGAGGCTGAAACAGCAAACAAAGGTTAATATTAACAATATCAGATAGTGTCTTACTTCCTCTTTTACTTTTGTGGTCTTTGGTCTCCTGTGCATCTTCCTCGGTGTCATCTGTTGTTAGTTTTAGCTTTGTTCCCACCTGTTCCCTCATCATCGTGTCTGGGTTCTCTGGCCCTCAGTTGTGTTTTCTGTCTTGATTCTCCTGTGAGATACCTTTTGTACGGTCATTTACGCTGACTTATGTTTCCTGCTTCCAGAGTCCTGTGCTTAGGTCCTGCTCTGCCTGACAGACGCAGAGTTTCTTTCTCACTCCCATCAATAAGAGCTATTTACACGTTGACATACAATTTAGGCAGTCATGATTACTTAACATACGTGGACGAGTATTAGCTGAACATATAAATTAAGTTACAATTGCTGTCTTGAACCCTAACCCTAACCCTATGCAGCTCTATTATATTCTCCAGTTTGCTTTTTCGTTTCTGTGTAAAACACCTCACCGTTAAATGTTATATTTGAAGATGCAAATATGTAACAAGGTCAGTTCTATTCATTATGAATCTGATATAATAATAATCATCTAAAATTGCTTTAATGTGGAAATGAGCTTTTTGTAAAGCCCCTGACTTGCCAGCGGTCGCTGCTCACTTTGGCCAGTGTCAGCCCGTTGACATCTCTCATGTGTTTCATTAGACTTTAAAAGAGCTCAGTTTAAATGAGTATGGGTTTCCACAAGCAGAAGTCACACCGTTGAAGTTATCACAATTTACTCCATATGAGATTCCAGCTCATGCTTATCATAAAACTCATATTGTAAAGGCAGACAGTGCATAAGTCAGAGAATCAGCAGTGATTAGTGTACACAGCAAACGTCCGGAGATGTTTCCACTGAGCGAATTCCTGGATTGTGTCCTGGGGAAATTTGAGAATACAGTTTGGTCAAATAAGATGTTTCTTGTTATTCTCAATTTAAAAGACATCTAATTACGATATATATGTATCTACTGATAACACGTGTGCTTCATTAGACCCTTATAACCACGAAACCTTAGTGCCCTTCAGCAATACATTAACTCAGAGCAAAGATATGTGTGACTCCATTATAGCCACACTCCTGTACCAACTGCTATGCTTGCCAATAATAATGAGATTTTAGAGGAATTTCTAAGAGATTTGCAGTAAATGTTCAGGATGAAGTACTGAACTGAGCTCCAGTGTACAATCACTCCAGCTTGGACATAAAGGAGCATTTCCCTGTAACCAGCTCAATACTAATAGCAAATGGGAAAAACATTTCAGAGAAAATAGAAATCTGACGTGCACCTGAGAGTAAGCTAGAACCAGACGAGATCAAACTATGAGCAAGTTACAATCACTGACAAAAGTGTTCGTGCACATATTTCCCATTTCTTCAGCTACAGACGAGAAACCGACAAGACTGAAAGCCGGACATATACACACTGATACACAACACCTACTATTCATCCCCACTCCCATCCATTCCACCTGCCACTGTGGTCACAGCATGGGGTCCAACAGGTTTTTGATTGCTAGTAAGTATATTTGGCTCTCTCCTTTTCTCTCTCGCAGCCTTCGGCCTTTTTGTGTCGCCTCACACAGACAGAATGTGCCTGGAAATTTCTGTCTTCAAGTTTCTGTGAACCTCAGGAGAAAAAGCAGCTGCATCTCAAGAGTTATACCAGTCCACGACACCTCTAGCTCTCTTTCTCTTCACGCCACCCTCTCATTCCTACACAACCCTTTCTTTGAAGGAGGCCTGTTGTTAAAGGAAATGGTGACGGCAACTCCCTCCCCCACCTCCCATTCCTACAGAAGCCCAACCTCAGTCAGCTGCAGAGAAGCCAAAAGCTTTTAAACCTGAAACCTGGAGCGACTTCAGTGTCTTTTTCTTTAGAAACAAGCTAAATCAAGGACAACACAGCAGAGGAAGAGACTAGAGGTCCAGAACCTCCTGGAGAGCAGTAAAGGAGATGATTCTGTGGGATTTGCCCTTGTTCAGAATGTGGGCCTTAACAATGACTGTGAGACTGTCTGAACAAGTCTACAGATCGATCCTGAATAGCACTTCTTCAATAATTATACAAGAACTTCCATTTCTTTCTGTTTGCCAGGAAGCGTAGGCCAGTCGTATGAGGCACATTTAAAAGTCTGTTATTACTGGACACGTTATATGACTTATCACAAACAAACAGAGTCCACTCCAGTTCACAGACTTCCCCTTAGATTTACAGGACCGATAACAAATCCATGGCAAACTTGTCTCATAATCAGGCAGTGATTTTAAGCTTTAAAATGAGATCTGAGATAAAAGAAGAAGAAAATACAAACCAAGAGAACAAAAGACGCAGAAGAAAAGTGAGAAAAAGCAGCTTTGTCTCAGAGGCCCACAAGCCTCTCAAAGATTTCTGATCCTAGTTTGTCCTCTATGACTTTTAGAGTAAAATATTCAAGTTCACTTTAAAGACAACTTTTTAGATAGCAGTAAGACGAGTGAATGAACTTATGTGTGTGTGTCTTACATGGCACGTGGATATGAGCTAACGTGTTAGTGCTGCTTTCACCAGCTAAAACCAACACGGGGCTGTTAGTACCTGACACAGTACCATGGAGCTTCCTGTCTTTTGGCCCTCTCAGTCACATCTGCCATTTACCTCACAGGCCCAGACAAACTGATGAGTGAAATGTAACATTGCTCTGAAATATTTGACATTCATGTGTCATAATGACGCTCACACTAGAGGTGAGTTAAAAAAAAAAAAAACGGTGTTTCCGATTAAGATCGCTTTTATCTTGAATAAAGTGATATCGATACATTAAATGCTGAATTGATTTTGAAATATAAATGTTTTTTGCCAGAATCTCAGGTTAAATCTCACAAAACTATTTCAACAACCACAAACAGCTAAAACAGAAAATGAGAGCAGGAACACGGATTGAGGACAAAGACGTAAACACAGAGCGTGGATCGTTCACCCGACGACACGGACGCGCCGTCGGGGCTGAAAGTCGACAGCTCACAGGTTCTGATGCTGCAGGTTTTGTCACTCTGACCAAAACTGACTGAGCATCATCATGAATCTCTCTTACATTTACTGTTTTGCTTCCACCTGTCTGGTCGGATGGTCACATGATCAGAGCTGTTTCCTTCCTGATACATTATGAGAAGCCGCTGCCTCTAAGCCTTTAAACAAAAGGATCGCTAAGTATGATAAATACAACAGAGGGCAAAAATTTTTGGTACACATTAACTTTATGGTGTGCAGTAATGTTATATGCATTTAAAATTTCTCAAACTTGTTAAAAGTGTTTGCAACATGAGTAAATATGTCAAAGGTCACAATATCGACGGGCAGGGTAACAAATCTCAGGTGCACATATTTACATACGAACAACAAAAGCTAGGCTTCAGAACAAAGTGCTGGATTGGTTCGAGCGTAACTCCTTTGAAGTACAATAAATCCTACATACAGTCATTACCATAACAAAGAACATAAATAACATTTACAATCAATCAATGATCTGGAGCCTTGCCTCATCCCAAGCATACATGCATCATATTGAGCCATTTGGCTGACACCACACTTTCCTCCCAGGGAATGGGTTAGACTGTTGTTCATGGGCTTGCAAAGCAAGGTGACAACCTCTCTGCATCCCTTGCACTCCTGGATGACACAATGAAGTCAGGATATGGGAGTTGCAGTACAATGAGGGAAAAATGTCTCTTTGACAAGACAAAGAGCGAACTCAAACCAAACAGTGAAGTAATGCAGTTAGCCCAGGGGAACCTCCGAAGTACTAACAGGAGGGCTCAGGAGGGGAAAGGTTCTTCCAGGTAAGTTTTTTAAATTCCTACTTTTCTTTGAATACTTACTATACTTCTATAAAATGCATCATCAGATTAAGCTCAATGAATCTCATAATCCTGGCAATAGAGTCGGCATTGTGACATCACCAGCACAATGCATTATGGGAGTATTGTTCAAACAAGTCTGAGCTGATCATGGAATATACAGAAACAGTTCTATGTTTTTTATTATTATTGAATACAGCAGTGTGATTGTGACTGGGCCCCATCATTCCATCAGTAATGAGGGTTGTCATTGTGTCATAACACATAACACTATCTGAGGTTTATTTTTACATTTCGCGGCACAGTTTACTGCAACTACATGACAGAACATGTAAGTATATTATTATAGTTCAGTATTAAATACCAAGTAAAGGTTTCTGTATTATAACTGTGTGCAGTGCCGTAGGATGGACAAGTATAAAGTCAAATACAAAAAAAAAATTAGAGTACAATATTAAATGTAAATTGACAATTGTTTTGAACAGCTCATCATGCCACATATTAAATCTGCCATCCCTGCAAATCTTGATCCATACCAGTTTGCATACAGGGCAAACAGGTCCACAGAGGTCGTCATAATAACAGCTCTTCACCCAACACACCTGGACAGCAGTAACACCACGTGAGAATGCTGTTTGTGGACTTCAGCTCTGCCTTCAATACAGTTCAACGAACACAAACTGGTTAATAAACTAAGCAACTTAGGACTCAGCATCTCACTGTGCAGCTGGATACCGGACTGCCTGAGCAACAGACCCCAAAAAGTCAGAATGGGAGAGCACACCTCCACCCTCATTCTGAATTTAGGTGTCCCACAGGGGTGGGTCCTCAGTCCCCTCTTATACTCACCTTTCACCCATGACTGTTCCCCGATCCACACCAGTAACATGCTGATGACACCACCATCATAGGACTGATCGACAACAACAATGAATCAGCCTACAGAGAGGAGGTTCAGCATCTGAAGCAATGGTGTGAAAACAACAATCTGCATCTGAACACAGCCAAGACCAAGGAGATGGTAATAGACTTCAGAAGAACAAGGCGATCTGAGCACTCTACCCTCTACATTGGTGGTGAGGAGGTAGAAAGGGTAGAAAGCTTTAAGTTTCTTGGAGTCCACATCTCGGCCGACCTTACCTGGTCCACAAACATTTCCCACCAGGTAGGAAAAGCACAACAAAGGCTGTACTTTCTTGGGAGTGCAATGATGATGCCAGCATCATCATCAAAGACCCCTCCCACCCTGGACACTCACTTTTTTCTCCACTTCCCTCTGGTAAACGCTACAGGTCCATCAGGACAAAGACAAACAGACTCAATAGAAGTTTTTACCCACAGACTGTCAAACATGCCCTACCTCCACCCCGATTGGAGGATAACTCCACTGCCAACACCCATGGACATTACACCTGCAACAGTATATATATATATATATACTGTATATATACTGTATATATATATATATATATATATATATATATATATATATACTGTATATATATATATATATACTGTATATATATATATATATATACTGTATATATATACAGTATATATATATACTGTATATATATACTGTATATATATATATATATACTGTATATATATATATATATAGTATATATATAGACAAAATGGTGGTGGCTAACCAACTGGATATAGTGGTGGTAGACAAACAGAAGAAGACGGCCGTAGTGATCGACATAGCAGTCCCAAATGACAGTGTTGAATATTGGTAACTTTATTAGGATTTATA
>VUQR01035016.1:3497-17349 GCA_015108515.1 Hemichromis elongatus | reverse complement strand
CAATACCATCCCTACAGTCAAGCATGGTGGTGGCAGCATCATGCTATGGGGATGTTTTTCAGCAGCTGGAACTGGCAGACTAGTCAGGATAGAGGGAAAGATGAATGCAGCAATGTACAGAGACATCCTGGATAAAAACCTGCTCCAGAGCGCTCTTGACCTCAGACTTCATTTTTCAGCAGGACAACGACCCCAAGCACACAGCCAAAATCTCAAAGAAGTGGCTTCAGGACCACTCTGTGAATGTCCTTGAGTGGCCCAGCCAGAGCCCAGACTTGAATCCGATTGAACATCTCTGGAGAGATCTGAAAATGGCTGTGCACAGACGTCTCCCATCCAACCTGATAGAGCTTGAGAGGTACTGCAAAGAAGAATGGGCAAAATGCCTAAAGAAAGGTGTGGCAAGCTTGTGGCATCATATTCAAAAAGACTTGAGGCTGTAGTTGCTGCCAAAGGTGGTTCCACAAAGTATTAAGCAAAGACTGTGAATACTTATGTAAATATGATTTCTTTGTTTTTTAATTTTAATACATTTTCTAAACTCTCAAGAAAACTTTTTTCACATGGTCATAATGGGGTATTTTGTGTAGAATTTTGAGGACACAGATTAATTTAATACACTTTGGCATAAGGCTGTAACATAATAAAATGTGGAAAAAGTGAAGCGCTGTGAATACTTTCCGAATGCACTGTATCTGTTCTTAGGAATGTGCACTTATGGACAAAGATCTCAGACGTTGTTCCTGATATCTGCTGGAGCCACTGACCTAGCTTGGGGGTCAAACAATTTGCATACAGGCCTTGTAGAGGTGTTGATGATGCAGTGGTCACTCTGTTGAATTTCCTATATCGCCATCTTGATGGCGTCAAAGCTCATGCTCGGCTCTTATTTATTGATTTCTCTTCAGCTTTTAATACTTTCCAGCCAAATCTTTTAGCTGATAAACTTCTTAACCAGTTTAACGTTGATTTCAATCTTACTGGTTGGATTTTATACTTTTTAACTGACAGATCTTAGTATGTGAGAGTAAATGGCTGTTTTTCCAAACAGCTGAACTCTTCTACTGGCTCACCACGGGGTTGTTGTCTCGCTCCTCTACTGTATAACAAAAAAAAAGCCTATATACCTAAACAACCTCTATATCTTGTACACTAATCACTGTCACAGTACACAGGCTAATAGGCATTTCATTAAATATGCAGATGACACAGTCATTGTAAGCCTCCTTCATGGTGAAGAGGATTCTCATGGGCTTGTTGTGGATGAGTTTATTTCATGGTGTGATCGGTCGTTCTTAAAGATCAACATCGATTGGGGACAATAAAGTTACCATTGAACCATTGAACTGCACTGAGGACGCCAATTACAACTAGGACTGCTGTAACCTTAACCCTCAAAAGTTTCTTGAGTTCTGCTCTCAAGAATGTATACATAACCCGTTGAAAGTTTGAACACACCTTCTTCTTTAACCCTTTAGGACCTACCATAGAACCAAGTCCGTCAGAACTTATCTTTATGTTATTCATGTTGTAGTCCCATTTTTGGGAGCATTTCAAGTTACTATACATCAATACAACCGTTATATTTTTTTTTTTACTTAAATTTCTAGTTAGAGAAATTTAAGAGGTTTATCCCTCAAAAATGTAAATACAAAAAAGTTGTAGAGAATAATTTCCAACTACAGGAAATTTATTTTCAGTGTCTTCATAGTTTTATTTTTGAGTTACGCCAATTTTTATATAGTGTGGGAAAAACAAAAATAAATATTATAATGGAAATTGGCAAGAAAAAAAACAAAAGATGTGCATCAAAATAAACTACTTCCAACAGTGCAATCTTAATTCTAAGCATCCCAGAAACTATAAAGTAAGGCATAAAGTCAAAAATAACTTTTAAAAACACCAGTACAGCCTTATAAGGCCCTAAAGGTAAAAAAAAAAAAAAAACCCAAAAAACCCCCCCAAAAACTACTAAGTTTTTCACAAAAATGACGTCACTTCTGGTTTCAAACAGGTAATGGTAGACATGTGATAGTTCAAGCAGACATCTACTTCAACATAGGAAGTGCTGAACAGCTGTTTGGATTGGCAAAGCACGTTTTTTGGAATATTGTTTTTGTTGCTGCAAATACTTTATATGCAATTTTGCATCGCCATATTTGAAAGGAAACCATGACCTAGGACAAGCTGAATGCATAAGATGTAAATAGAACTCCTTCAGTTACATATGCAAAAAAAATTTATTGCGCTAGCTTATGTGGGTGCAATTCTACAGGGTTTTAAAAATAGTCATGCAAAATGCAGCGTGCCCGCTCCAACCGTCAAGGGTTAATGGTTTGTCTTCATTTTGACTGTTTACGTTGCAGATTCTCACTGAAGGCATCAAAACGATGAATGAACACATATGGAATTATTTATTAAATAAAAAGGTTTGAAAAAAAGTCAACATGTTTTATATTATAGATTCTTCCAAACAGCCACACTTAGCTTTGATTACTGCTTTGCACACTCTTGGCATTCTCTCCATGAACTTAATGAGGTCAAAACATGAAATGGTTTTCCAACAGTCTTGATGGAGTTCCCAGAGATGCTCCTGTTGGTCTTTTTGCCTTCACTCCGTGCTCCATCTCACCCCAAACTGTCTCAACTGGGTTTAGGTCAGCTGACTGTGGAGGCCAGGCCATCAGGTGCAGCACTCCATCACTCTTCTTCTTGGTCAAACAGCCCTTATACAACCTGGAGGTGTGTTTGGGGTCATTGTGCTGAAAATAAATCATGGTCCAATGAAATGTGAACCGGATGTGATGACATGCTGCTGCAAGATGCTGTGGTAGCCATGCTGGTTCAGTGTGCCTTCACTTTTGTATAAATCACCAACAGTGTGCCAAGCAAAGCATTCCCACACTATAACACCTCCTCCTCCATGCTTTATGGTGGGAACCATGCATGTAGAGACCATCTGTTCACCTTTTCTGTGTCGCACAAAGACACGGAGGTTGGGACCAAAGATCTCAAATTTGGACTCATCAGACCAAAGCACAGATTTCCAGTGGTCTAATGTCCATTCCTTGCATTTCTTGGTCCAAACAAATCTCTTCTGCTTGTTGCTTTTCCTTAGGCCTTTATAATCAAAAACTGCTAGGTAATATGCCACCCAACTCAATGAAAATTGTTGTATATAATACATGTGGCAATGATGTATCAGTTGAACTGTTAGATTGGTGTGCTGTCAGCAATAATTGAGGCATTTACTGAACTTTCATGGTGTAGAGAGAACTGAACTCAGGCACGATTTACCAGTCCATCTATGACCCAGGTTATTTTTTGATGTATTATAATAATTTTAAAAAGTGGCTTGGCTTTTTGTGAATGTGAAAATAACATTATATTTCAGCATAAAACATGTACAGTACCTGGCATTGAGTGTTATCAGTTCTTCCTCTTTTTTTTCCAGATCAGAACTGTGGAGTTGAAAATGAAGGGTGAAAATGAACTCACTCTGAATCATGAAGATGAAGCATACTGCAGAAGCTTAAAATTGTGTTGGATTTTCAAGGTGTTTTCTTTGTCTATACTACATAACATATATCAAGATGAAGCAATTAAAGGTATTGATAAATGTAAGACAATACATGGGTTTACCTCGCCTCCTGGTATTTCTGTTTGTAATCTTGTTCAGTTTCAGCCATCCTGTTTAAAAAAATTTTTTTTTTTTTTTTTAAAAACACCTCCATGTAAGATATACATTTTATCAGTCAGTTTAGTCCACATTTTTAAAATTTAAGGACATAATACTGTGGACAGAAAGAGCCAAAAAGAAAAGGAAGCAGAGGAAATTGCTAGAATTATACACATATATAATTTATATCACTGGTGACTATTTCTCAGCAAATCTGTTTATTTTCAACAGCATTTTATTTCTGTGACTTTCCCCCCTACAATATATAAAATGTATCCAGCCTATTATACAAGTAGGTTCTGGTTTCATCAAAATAAAGATGTTTTCCTATGAATGCTGAACAAACAGAAAAGGAATGGAGTGGTTGTTATATAGCCCCTTTAAATACAGTATATTGGCTTCCCTTCATTGGCTTCCTGTTAAATCCAGAATCAAAAATAAAATCCTGATATATATAAGATATAACAAGGTTTCTAACAGTCACAGTCCAGTGTTAAGTTTTTATTGTGTCCACATTTGAAAGGTATTTAAAAGTGCCATCAGTCAAATAAGTTTACCTTCCATCCATGTGTTCTTCCATGTTTGTGATTCTGTTTAAATACAATATGAACAAAAAGACAGAAAGGTTGCACACTCACTCTCTCCAATTAAATTAGAAAAGTAACTCACATAATATTTTTCTATTTGTTCGCAGTGTAAGATGCACAAATAACACCTACAGGATCCAAAATGCAAAAGCAAACAAAAAAATATGAAATAATGAAAAAAGTTACAGAAAATAATTATTTCAATTTGTCATGAAACATTCCAACAAGACATCCATGGTCCAGCAAATATCTTTTCCATATTCCCATGTTACTGTACCCAGATAAGCTTTCTTAACACCTGCAAAAAACTTTATATCTGCAGGTATATGGAGGTATCTGAGACAAGAATTGTGGTTAGTAAATACAAACCAATGCAGGTTTTGTGTAGGAGGGCTTTGTAAAGCATTCCTGTTTTGTGCCAGTTGAGTAATGACACTTAATATGCTTAAGTCTCCAAAATGTACATCAGAGCCATAGCTGGTGGGGAAAATGTGTATGGTGTCATAGACTTAAGCCCAGGTTTAAATAGTGGCCAAGTAATTTGTAGTTCATTAGCTGCTCCTGTTCGGAACTCTTCATGGGGTGATCCTGAGGACAAACCGACACTGAAGTGGGTGGTGCAGACACAAACAGTGCAGTTCAATTAATCTAATTTAACTTCTTTGCTTCAGCAGTACCTTTTCAGAATCTGAATGTACCTTAAAGAGAACAATTTATTTTTATTTTGAGAAAACCTCTAAAAAGTGCAAAGATACTCAACCTGTCACTCTCGCCACCTCTCCTTGGCCAGCCCCTAATCTTCAACTTGAAAGACCTCATCAGTTCCAATGTTCACCGGAAGAAAGTTTGTTGACCAGAATATCTGGAAAGGATTTGACTAACGAAAAGAAGAAAAGGCACAAAAAAACATTGCTTATGCGTAATTCTTTTTTTTAACTTGGAGCCATTTCATGTAGTAACACTTTTTTAACAATGTTAAATCTTCCTTGAGGTGCTTCATCTCAGTGACAAACTTGTGCCTAGAGGCCCTACATACATGGTGATGTGATGGAGCAGAAGGAATGAAGCATTAGACATTCAGCATTTAGTCTTCTACAGTCATCATTTCTACCGACGAAGTATGTTTCTTCACTTCCAGGCACCCAACATGTCCCTATGTTGCAAGACTGGAAAAATGAGGAAACATGAGAAACGTTTGGAATGAATGAGGTTAGGGTTAAAAGGGTTGTGTGAAATATTGCTGCCACAGCGACCCCTCTGGCAGTGCTTCAAGGTTTCTGGTAGTTAGAATGACTCAGGGGTGTTGATTCATTTAAACTAACATAATCATCCTGCTGTAACCAGGCCTAAGGAGCTGTAAGGAAAAGGCGTCTGGACTTCCATAGGTTGCTTGAAGACGTTTCACCTCTCATCCGAGAAGCTTCTTCAGTTCTAGGGTCAAATGGTGGAGAATCCCATATTTAAGCCTTGTGGGAGTGCCCCTCGTAGAGGGACAATGGACCCCTCGTAGAGGGACAATGGACCCCTTACTGATCCTCTACCTAAGGTAGAGGTAGAGGTAGAGGATCAGTAAGGGGTCCATTGTCCCTCTACAAGGGACACTCCCACAAGAAGAAGTCCAGACGCCTTTTCCTTACAGCTCCTTAGACTACGATGACCTGGATGACTGAGAACCTTCACAGACATACTCCTGTAACCAGGTTTCTGTAAGGCAGAGTAAATCGATTTGTTGATCAATTATTTAAGTCATGTACTAACAGAGACTTGGAGGAGAGAGACCTAATATTTATTAATCAGCATTTCACTGTTTTACTCTTTGGTGTATTGTTCTTTCTTTGTGATTTATTTATGTTCAAGTTGTTTGTTGCTGTCTTTTAGTTAGTTTTTTTTCTGCGTGGGAGCTGACACAGTCTCTATGGAGATGGTATTTTGGGGGGTAGTAGGAGGAGAGTACCAGCAGAGAGGCGTGTAAGGCTGCAACTCTGCTTCCTGCTCCCAACTCTGGATAGTCATATTTTCTGGGGTTAAATGGCCAGATTTCTAGAAATGAGAGCGGCTCCATCCAAAGTGGGATGGATGCTGTCTCTCTTAAAAAGACCAGGTTTGCTCCAGAAAGTTTCCCAATTATCTATGAGGCACACATCATTTTTTGGACCACCACTCAGACAGACAGCAATTTAAGGAGAACGTACAACTAAACATGTCACTCCTGGTCTGATTGGGGAGGGGACCAGAGAAAACTACAGAGTCCCACATAGTTTTGGCAACACTTACTCATTCACTTATTCAGTCACTGGCAAAGTTACACACCAATTCAATATTGATTTCAGTTACCTTCGGTTAAGCTAACTGGGTTTCATTACTGCTGAATTATAATTTAAATTAATTTACATTTACCCTTTGCCAGCAGTTTTAAATTTCCCTCAAATTGCCTGCTCTGGCCCCTGGAAGACGACTGTGTCAGAACAAAGGAACAAACATCTTCCAGCTTCTGTCTCCTGAGGGGCACCAGGCAGGGATGCCAACTCTCCCTTTCATTGTTTGCAATTTTTTATCGAAACACTAGCAGCAGCACCTTTTTCAAGAGTTCATTATTCAATTAATTGGCCAAAATTGACAGTTCTTCTGATAATTGCTTCTTCCGTAATTCTTCTTCCCCACTACAATCCGTAAATAATAAATATTTAGGTATTAATGTTTCTCCTAAGTTTGCAGATTTAACAAAATTAAACCACAAGCCACTTCAGTGATCCTGAGTAAACCATCACAAGATTGATTCAGATCTCGGGGATTCATATACTTCAAAATTCCTTTGGAAATGAGTTAAAAAGGACCAAGGATAAAGGAGGACTAGATCTGCTTCACTTACAACAACACTTCTTAGATAACAGGCTTCAGTTCATCTCAGGATGTTTGAAACACACCCTTTGAGATGAACCTTGACTAGGTATCGGACAGGCACTATGCAATAATCTAGAGATTTCAGACCTACCATTTATCAGCTCAAGCATTAAACGACACAAAACAAAAGAAGCTCGACATATGCTGCACCTGACTTCCAGGTAGAGATCCAACAATCAGTGGCAGCTGTTTTATAGATAAGTTTAAAAAGACATGACTCTTTAAAACAGAAATTACCCTATTGTGTCCATACTCAGACAGGTAGAACTATCATGTTTTCAGAATGATCATCAAAATATTTCTGTTGGCACAAATGTGCAAAAACATGACAAAAATGTCATTGTCTAAAATATTTTACCTAATGCAGGCTTTTACTCTATGAAAAATAACGTGGATCATAATTTTTTTTCTGTATGTGTACAGTTCATTGATTTCTAATCTGCAGGCAACTTGACTAAATTGTATTTACCTGCAGTTGCTTGTATGATCCGGCTTTTCGTCCTTCTAATGTCCAAGTCAGAGTGTTCAGTCAGGCTGAGATCGGCATTTTAGCGATATACAGGGGGAGGTGGCTCCAATCAGCCCCGCCTCATATTTTTGTCATAAATGCTTTGCAGCTTCTGCATTTAGTAGTTTCTTTTTCTTACCTTTACTACCCAGACCTGTTTCTACAATGGGTGACTCATTCATCATAGCAATAGACTTTGGTACTGCATACAGTGGATATGCCTTCAGTATGACCTCCAGAAAGGAAGAAATTGATCCCCATTTAAGGTATTGGGGAGAAGAGGTTGGACTAGAGACCCCAAAGACACTGACCTGCATCCTTTTTAATGAAAATGAAATTTTTCTCAAGTTTGGTTACGAAGCCAAAGTGGCTTATATTGGAATGCGGGGTGACGAATCTAGAAACAATCTCTTCTTTGAATGCTTTAAGATGTCTCTGTATGGCAAAGTAAGTAAATTATTTCTAATAATGTGTTCCATGCACACAAACACACACACACACACACACACATACACATATATATGTAATTATTCTCAATTAATCTCATTTAATCGCGCAGGAAAATTTGCCCCAAAGCACAAATGTATTTTTATTTTATTCTGTGTGGAAACATCCTGTATGAGTGGTTCTTTCTTGTCTTGTTTGCAGTCTTTTCAGTCTTGTTTGTTCCTGGTGTAGTTCCTCTATATTAGCAGGGCTTTGTTTAAAATTATCCCCTGTTTTGTGACATTTTGCATAACTAAGCCCACTATCAGGAATAGGGGCTGGAATAGCAGGAATAGCTCAGTAGGTAGAGTGGTTGCCCCATGATCGGAAGGTCGGGGGTTTGAATCCACCGAACGGCTAACCTGAGGTACCCCTGAGCAAGGTACCGTCCCTACACACTGCTCCCCGGTGCGCCTGCTTAATGGCTGGGCTGCCGACTACTTCACTGAGTGAATGGGTCAAATGCAGAAAAAACAAAAGTAATTTCCCCACGGGGATCAATAAAGTATACATTATTATTATTATCAGCAAGGTTAATGGTAATGGTTCTTTGCAAAATGGGAGAAACACAAAGCATGTGTTGGAATGGGAGGTGTGTTGCTGCAGCCACAATGATTTGTGTACTGTCTGCTCCAATTGTGGTGACCTTGTGTTGAATTCCCTGTTCCCCTATCACAGAGACTGCTCAGCACGGTTTTCAGCAGCTTTTGGTGTTTATCTTCTGCTCAGTCAGGGCAGAAGTCAAACACCACATTTGACATCAAACAATATATGCAGTGACTCCCATGTAATTAGAAGTACTAATGGAATTCCAATGATCCCGATTAAGAGCCACAGAGTCTATTTTCATATGCTTTCTTTTTAGTTTTAAAGTGTTGAATTTTACTTGAAATGGTCTTTTGACAGCAGTTGGAAGGTTGGATCACCTGATGCTAACTGTAGCACATTTTCTAACAGCTCCCACCGTTTCTGTTCTCACTGCAACATGTTTTGCATTTAGATGGTACCATAAGCTTGAAGTGGTATGCACTTCAGAAAGTGGTGTTGTCAGATTGAGCTTTTTGGCAACAACTTTACCCACCATGTTTGGAGAAAGATAAATGCTATGTATGACTTAAAGAATCCCATTCCAAGCAAGGAGCAAAACACATTATTCTCTGGGGCTGTTTTTCTGTTAAGGGTAGAAGTCAATTTCACTGCACTGAGAGGACATTTGACAGGGTCATGTAGTGCGAAATATTGGACAAGAACATTCTTCTCTTAGCCAGAACCCTAAAGATGATTTGAGGAAACAAGAAACATCTCACTGCTTTGTTTGTACTCCAAGTACAAAGCCATGTTTTACTTAGGGATCGACTACTCATTTGACTGAATGAAATGCAAATGAATTTATTGTTATTTTTTGTAAATTGTTTTATTTATGGATTTTCAGATGATATTTTATCTCATCACATAAAAATGCAATCATTTTCAAAATTAGAGACTGTTCGTTTTTGTAAGTAAGCAAAGTTACAAATTCACGATGGGAACAAACAACTGTTTATATACTCTTTACATTGTATTTCCATGTATGTTTGCACATATTTAAAAGAATTGCTGCAGCTATTTCCCATTTTCATGGAGAAATGAAGAGTAAATCAATTCTTTTGCACAGTACTGTAGTTAGAATCTACTGTCCTATTCTGCCAAGACTAATAACCAGTGGTGGACTTCAGAAGATCCTTAGAATAGTTGACACAGGGAAAATACATTGTCACTTTTAGTTTGAATCAAACACATATGTTTTGTTTGTCATTATAAAAAAGGTTCAGTTCATTTTATGCTTTGTCAATGATCTCCAGAAATTCAGCAGCGATCTGACAATAAATGCTGCAAATGGGAAATCAATGAATGCAATGAAGGTATTTACAGCAGCACTGAAATTCATGAAGGACGATGCACTGAAAACTATCACAGACAGCACACATGGAAAGACATTCACTGCCTCTGACTTCACCTGGGTGTTGACTGTACCTGCCATCTGGGATCCGTCAGCAAAACAATTCATGAGAAAAGCTGCAACTCAGGTAAAAAGAATATATGTTGGAAATCTGAAGTACATTCCTTTTTTTCATTTTTTCAAGGTTTACTTTTTATTTAAAGGCTGGCATTGTGACCAAAGGAAAAGAAGACAGGTTGGTGATAGCACTGGAACCAGAGGCAGCCTCTATCTGGTGTAAAAAGCTCCCAGCTGAGGGGTTTGTAGCAGAAAATTGTGGAGAAAGTAAACTTGATCAGACTCCAGGAACTCAATACATTGTTGTTGATTGTGGAGGTAATGTGTGATAATAAGAACAAATCATGTTTTTGATTTTGTTTTATTGTATTCTCTTTTAATGTTTAAATGTTTATGTTTTAATGTTTAAAAGCTGAACAAAAAGCCTTTTTTGCTGTTACTCATACTAATGAAAGTTTTTATGTTATCCGGTTTTAACAATAGCTTTTTCTTTGAAAACCCCTTCCCCACTTAATTTAACATGTGTGGCCAGAGTGAGTAACCCTAACCCTGCACCATTTCAATTGTAATTTATTTGGTTTCTTAGTTTTAAAAAAAGGTTTATTTATACCTCAGTTCTTAGTACCTTCTTTCTCTGTTCTAGGTGGAACCATTGACATCACTGTTCATGAAGTGCTGGATGGAGGATCCCTGAAGGAGCTGCACAAGGCCTCTGGAAATGATTTGGGGGGACAAACTGTGGACTGGAAATTCAAAGATTTCCTCAGAGAAATATTTTGTGATGGTGTCTGGGATGAATATGAAAAAAAGCATCCAAGTGAGGTCCAGAAAATACTGTATGATTTCACACTCTTCAAAAAAAAAAATGAAGATGTTGAATTTAGCTGTCCATTTAATTTGGGAGAAGCAGCTCGGAAAAAGAAAGAAATAGAAAAGTTCTTTCAAAGAGTCCGCGGTGCATCCTGGGATGAGGGGTCAATCAAAATTTCAAAAGACAAACTGAGGTCTTTCTTTGCTGAGAGTCTGAAGAGAATCACTGACAGTCTTGGAGAAATCCTAAAGAAAGATCTAAACATTAAGTACATTCTATTAGTGGGGGGCTACGCTGAGAGCCAGATTCTACGTCAACATGTTATCAATCAGTTTGGTGATCAGTGTAAAGTTCTGTGTCCTTGTAGGCCTCAAGAAGCAATCATGAAGGGAGCTGTACAGTTTGGAAGTAACCCAGCAGTGGTTAGATCTCGAAAATCTGCCTTTACTTATGGAGTTTCTGTCTTTGAGAGTTTTGATGACTCCAAGCACAGGACAGAGAAAAAATACAAAAATAATGGTGGTGAGTGGTGTAGTGACATTTTTATGAAACTGGTTGAAATTGATGAGGATGTGGACTGGAATGAAATCAGACAGCACATATTATTTCCCATAGATGCACACCAGAAAAAGGTGAGTTTTAGTTTTTACCACACGGAAAAAAATAACCCAAAATATGTGGATGAGAAAAAAGTAGAGAAGATTGGCTCATTTGTTGTTGACTCACCCAACACGGCACGTGGCCTGGATCGTGAAATCGAACTTAAGATCAAGTTTGGCTTCACAGAGATGACAGCCACGGCAACCGACAAAGAATCTAAATCAACACTATCAATTGACATCGACTTCATGACTAAATAATAAAAACAACTTCACATGAAATTGTCACCTTAAAAAGTAGTCAATCGATCTTTATGGAAAGATGTGGATGACCGCTATAATTTATCTAGAAGAATTTATCTAGAAGCTTACACTTTGTTTGAGGTGGAAGAATCCTTGTAAGCAATTTAACAGAGTTTGACTTTTTTAGGTAGTAACATGATGGACTTTTTCTTTCATTTCTGGCATTCTAACAAACAGTTTGAATTAAACTTTTAACTATAAGTATTAATATGATTGTGACAATATCATCATTGGGATTTTTGACAGACATGTTCCAGAATTTGGAGCAAAATGTATTTCCATCTGTTTATATTTCCTGTTTATGAGCTTGTCTGAAGTAGAACATTTATGATAGTGTATCACAGTTTTGGTGTTTTTATATATTTGGGGGGGGGAAATGCTGATATAATCATCCTTCATGAGTTGCCTGAAGCGATATTGTGGGCTAAATTTAATGTGCTCTGTTTAAGTAAAAATATTAAATAAAATGATATGTCTTAAGATGGTGTATTTTATTTTTTATCATACCATTTTTGTGAACCTCAAAGTACAGCTTATTTGCTCCTAGATATAGAGCAATAGTTCCTAGAAATAGAACAACAAAGCCCTATCGAATTAAACTTCAACATATTCTTTCGTAATGAGATAAAGCACATCTGTATTGAATATTTTATTTGTTGTTCTGGCGCTAAAGGGGTGTAAGGTTAGGACGATTCCAAGGGCCCAGGCTGAGGAAGGGCCCAGAAGACCAGATCCCTTCATTTTCTTATTTCTTTTCTCTTTTTTATATGTACGTTAAATGTGCTAAGGCCCCTCCTACACATTATGTGTATTTTGTCTATTTTGACCATATATTTAAGAATATTTAACAAATAATGTATTATGATAATGTACTGTTTATGACACACCCCTCCCTTTCACAATGGTTCATTCTACCCGTCCGTCCAAGCTACGGTCGCTAGCATAGCGTCTCTTGCTATGATACAGCTCAGACAGTGACAAACACAGGCATGTCGCATCATACAGGGTATGTTTATTGGGTTAAATTTTATCTGTGAAAAATGTAGAGGGCCCAGAAATTTTGGTTTCCATAGGGCCCAAAATTTCTGCCTGCACCCCTGCAAAAGACAGACCATGAAAGAAAGCCAGATATTAATAATAATTAATGATTAAATGCAGAGAGGTGTATAAACACAGTGAGTGAAAAAAGGTCAGTGAAGAAGAAACAGTGCATCATTGGAATTCCCTTAGCAGCCTATGCATTTGCAGCATAGTTAATGAAGAATTTGGGGTCATCTAGTCAAGGCCTAATGATATGCTTTATAAAAAGCAAATGTTTTAAACCTTGTCTTAAGAGTAGATAGGGTGCCTGTCTCCTGAATTTAGGCTGAGTTGCTTCCACAGAAGAGAGGCCTAAAACATGTCATTTGACACCCTGTGTCATCAACATGTCTTTTAGACCTAATTCCTACCAGACTGCTCAAAGAAGTCCTACAATGAATTAATGCTACTTAAATATGATCAACCTATTTCTAATAATCAGCTATGTACCCCAGGCCTTCAAGCTGGCAGCAGTTAAACCTTTACTTAAAAAGCTGTCTCTATACCCAGCTGTCTTAGCTAATTATAGGCCGATCTCCAACCTTTCTTTCATTTCAAACATCCTTGAAAGAGTAGTTGTCAAACAGCTAATAGATCATCTGCAGAGGAATAGCTTATTTGAAGAGTTTCAGTCAGGTCTCAGAGCTCATTACAGCACAGAAACAGCTTTAGTGAAGGTTACCAATGATCTTCTTATGGCCTCTGACAGTGGACTCATCTCTGTGCTTGTCCTGCTAGACCTCAGTGCAGCGTTCGATACTGTTGACCATAATATTCTATTAGCATGCTGTAGGTATTACAGGTACTGTACTGCAGTGGTTTGTATCATATCTATCCAATAGACTGCAATTTGTTCATGTAAATGGAGAATCCTCTTCATACACTAATATGGGTTAGGGTCA
>VUQR01035015.1:50135-65616 GCA_015108515.1 Hemichromis elongatus | reverse complement strand
CAAAAATATTGCACTTTTTTTGCTGTTTAGGTAGTTACTATGGACTGAATGATTACATATTATTAAAATTTGGGCTCTAACGGTTGTATTGATGTATAACAACTTGAAATGCTCCCAAAAATGGCACTACAACAGGTAAAATATTAAGATAAGCTCTGGCAGACTTGGTTCTATGGAGCTTCTATTATTTTCTTAAAAGTTGTACTTTTATTATTCTGGAAAACCTGGAAGCTTTTGTAAAGATGATCATTTTATATTTAGCGTCACTCACAGACTTACATAAGCTCAGACAGAACATACTTTTTCTCCCTGCTATTCTGCTATAACTGAAGGAATGCTTTTGTACTTAATTCCTTTGTTTCGGACGTTACACTACTTTTGTATGTTGTTATTTATAAATGACAGGCTAATGAGGCATAACAGGAGTAAATGGAGGTTAGCAGGAGAAGGAGAGGAAATGTTCAAAGTGAGGTCACTGTACTTCATCTTGCATTTGCTTGGTTAGACTTCTAAAAATCCATTAACTGAAACAGCTGTCACATGGGACCCCTTCAAGCAACAGGCTGCTGACCCATTTTTTCCTTCTTCACCCAAAGTTTGTGACAAATTTGAGAATGTGTGTTTCATAATGTCTCCATGTACCAGTGGCTGAGAGAAATGATCACTCCTTACATAGAAGTAGGGAAGGATGATTGATGAGAATTGTACTCGCACTAATGAGTGTGCGATGGTGACTGCGGGGCCTAATGTTACACATGCAGCTTGAGTCAAATTTGACACACACACTGAGTGCTTATCAATGTGTTTTAACTCATTTGGCTCGATTAATAGCAGCTAATTTTGAAAAGGCAATGCACAATTGCAATATGCTCTTATCTCAGTATATTTTCCTACTGTTCTGTAATTATTCCTAAAATCTTCGATATCATAATATCATAAATTTAAGTTGAGTAAACATTTTTCTGCTTGTGTTCTTCTGATTTTGGTTTCCGACAAATATTCTGCTTTTATCATGGACTACATCCTGTTTGTATGTGTGTTGTACATGTGTTTTGGTGTGTGTGTGTGTGTTAGTGACTTGTGTTAGGAATAGTCATAGAACACATTTTCACGTGTATAAACTGCATCACTTTAAAAAGATGTGTATTAAGGGATTTTCATTACAAGAGGGTGATTTTTGAGTTTGTGTGTGTCTTTGAGTCTGTGTCTGTGTTATGTCCCTGTTTTCCAGTGAAGGACAGAGTTGTGATGAGAGTAGAATGACCGTGGTTGGTGTCAAATATTCAATAAAATAGTCATCTACGCTCATAAAAAACAAGGACACTACATCTTCCATGGACAACGATAAAATACTGTGCTACACAGTGGCAGCTGCAGCACACTTCATCTCTCTCAGAAACACTTCTGCCTTATTATCAGTGAGGGCGACTACATAAACACAAGTGTAACCTTTGATCAACATGACCGCGTTAATTTTGGTCTTATAATTAGAAATGAACTTGTAAAAAAAATATTAAGAAGTCATATCAAAAATCTTTTGGTGTATTGTTTTATTAAATCTAAATTTTGAGTTCTGACTTTGATATGTTAGTAAAAAGCATCTCAGGGTTTCTCCACAGCATGCTTTACCATGACTGTGATTTCACCCACAGTAATGTTTAATGCTTAATGTTGTGACTTATCACCATCTACCGCATGTTAGCGAAGTAAATATTTACTTGAGAAAGTGTTTATAAATAAAATAACTTCATGAAAAAGGAATCTGGGTTTGCATGTCTTGTCTTAATAGTGATGGTATACATGGATATTTGCTATTTCAGTTTTCATCATTGAATCTTTGTGCTTGTCTAGCTATCCCTACTGTCTGAGTTGGGTTTTGGAGGTGTTCTGCTCTACATTGACCCCTGTGATGGTCCCCCTAGTCGCCACACTTGGCGCCAAGCCTTTAGAGTCACTTTAAACCCTGGAGGAGATCCTGCAATTGGTAAGTGACCAATTTGTTTTTCATGTACACTTTTTTCCGAAAGGTAATTCCATTTGAGCCTATTTTTATAGAACTACTTCACACTAAAGGTAAGGGCATTTTACTTTATAATGTAAACAATGGGCAGGATTGGAGAAAGAATTTTCGATCTAATAAGTAATCTATGAGTAAAAACAGTAGGAAGGAAGAAATCAAGCTCAAGGGGTAGTCATTTGCCACTGCTGGTATGTTGGTACTAAGCGGAAGGGGAAGGCAGACACGGCTTGCATCGAAAGGCTTAAAAAGGTCAGATTTGGCTAAACTAGCTAAATAAGCAGATTTTACTTTTTACAATGTAGAAGTAATAAGTCAGTTACAAATACATTTAGGAAGTTTTATGGTGCAATCCAGAATATGCTACTATGAAAAGTGAAAGAAGTGTAGTGGGATTAGGAACATTTAACAAATAAACTAACACAGCGGTCCCCAACCCCTGATCCACGGAGTCGTTTGGTACCGGGCCGCGAGATTTGAGGCTCGGCTGTGAAATTTATGGTTTTCAGGGTTTTTATTGTTAACTCGTGTTCCCTGGGTCTTTTCCCGTGTTGAAGTTGTGTGTCTTATTTTGAAAGTAATATTTACAAGTTACCATAGCGAGAGCAGAGAGCATTAAGAGGCAGAGAGGAGGATGTTACTCTGAATCTTGTTGGTGCATTTCAGGAGGACGCTGCTAATAAAGTTACACAATTACACAGTGAATTTGCATTTCTTATTATATGTACAAATTGTTACTTTCCAAATCCTTGTCATTGTGTAAAAGTAGACTTACTGTAGGCATGTGATAGTAAAAGCGGGAAAAACAAACTTATAAGCACTTCTCATGTCCATCCTGTCATGAACTGCGGTGAGAGGGGGGTGTGTCCGTGGGAAGTAAGTGTGAGGAGGCAGAGACGAGAATGGGCAGTACACTCGGGGATCCAAGCAGGCAGAAGGACGGGAAGGTGGCTGGCACAAAACGCCGGACAGAAACCTGAGCACATGGAGGTAGAGTTAATACAGCTAATGCGACACTTGAACATATAAAAAGGTTCAACGGGGAGCCAAGTTACCACTGAGAAGTGACTAACGGACTGGCGTGGAGCAGCCGTCTGTGCAGGGTTAAATAGTCCTCCAAATAATCTCCTTGAATGAGATTGTGATGGCCCAATCCGAGGGTGATGCTGCCGAGGCATCTCAAACGCTCCTCAGAAATGGAGCCACGGACCATGCCACATCCATAGTATTCTCATGTAACATAAAAAAAAAACAGGTTTAATTTTCTGTTAAAGATATTTCCAAATAGAAATCAACTAACAACCTTTACAGTACAACATGTCCAACTTGCAAAAAAAGTAACGCATTTCTCCAAATTAATCAAATGTAATTTGCGGAGCAGTCTTTCATTTCAAAATTACTGTCAGCTGTCAGTTTGTTTTGAACGGGTTCTTTTTAGCACTTAAAACACATATTCCTGCTATTCTTGTTCCCCTTATGTAGCTAGATACTAAGTACACAAACTGCAAGCTTAAGACATCTGCCTGCATGACCCCTCTGGTGGGAACGCATAGAAATATCAATGCGAGTGAGGGCATGTCATTATGTTCTGATTCATAATCTGTGAACAAAGCTGCAGCATGGAACATTTAAACCTGCTTTGCATTATTGTGTTCACGACTACAAATTATATTTATTATAAAACAACATGTGGTTCAGTTAAAGCCCTGCCTTTAAGTAAAGCTCAGTTCAAGAACAGTTCTCTCTGGATACTGGTCAATGCTTGAAAATTACCTTTGTCTCTGGCAGAGGAGTTAATATCTTTTTGACTCTATTCTACTGTATTTAAATCACTCTCCCAAGATGAATGACCTCTCTGACACTTGTCTTGTCCCTTCTTCCTGTTTTTCTGCCCGGTCTGGTCAATAGGGATATGTCATTACTGCTGAAGTATCTTTAGTCCTTGTAAGAGTCCCAGCACCACAGTGGCAAGACCCACTAGAGCCCCACCAGATGTCTGGACTGCTGTGTGAGCATGTGTAAGAGTGTATATGTGAACGGGTGTGTTGAGCTGTATATAAGTGGAAGAGAGAGAGACAGATGCTGGCTGTCTGATCTCTCACCAGTAGCAGTGCTCTCAGGTCCCTTGTGCTAATGCAGCTCAGAAGAACAGAAGATGTGAAAGGACACCTCATTACTCATATAAACCTTTCTTTATTCAACTGCAAGAGTCCACCAAGATTAATATCTGTGTTTTGTTACTGAAAGAAATACATTCAGTGAAATTAATAATGAGAAAAAGTGTCATGTTAACATCTTACAAACAGGACTTATATATAAATTAAAAGTACATGCTGATGTTTTCTTGATGTGTATGTACTAAAAGGTTTTTATTTTTGCTTACCTTGTATCTAGGCTATTTACCTCACAGCAAAATGCACTCTTTATATGAAAGTACTGCTGTTATGCACGTTAATAAAGTAGTAACTCAAACGATGCTCTCAAAGGAAAAGAAGAGGTCATAATTCCGTTGCTGACCCCAGGTAACTAATAGAAGGCATTCCCAAGATGGCTAAAAAGTTGTCAAAATTTCTTCTAGTGTGTTTAATTCATGTAAGGAAAACTTTCATTTACCAGTTTCCCCAGCAGTAGAGTTTCACCCCAAGGTCAGACAGTGCAGTGAGAGAAATTGCATAAATGGCCAAAAGCTACAGCTCAGACTTTACATGCCTCAGATTGAATTTTAATGTTACCATTATGGCATTTGAAAGTTTATGATAGTGCAATTGGATAAAAACTGAACAAGTATGACTTGTTTGGAAGGGTTCAGGAAAGCCATTCATGTCTAAAAACGATGGTGCAGAATGGGCCCGCTTTGCCCTAGGTGTCGAACTCCAGGCCTCGAGGGCCAGTGTCCTGCAGGTTTTAGATCTCACCCTGGGTCAACACACCTGAATCAAATGATGAGTTCATTACCAGGACTCTGAAGAATTTCAAGACACTTTGAGGAGGTAATTTAGCCATTTGAATCAGCTGTGTTGGATCAAGGACACATCTAAAACCTGCAGGACACCGGCCCTCGAGGCCTGGAGGTCGACACCTGTGGCCCTAGTGCATCTGAACAAACCACAAGACTTCCGAAGCGATGTTCTTTGGGAAGATGGGACCAGATTAGAGATGTCTAACCATATTGTATAGTGCCATGTTTGTAAAAAGAAAAAGAATAAAGGCAATATAATGTCTGAGTCAAAATCGGAACCTAAACCCAATTGAAATGATGTGACAGGAAATAATGAAAGTACCTTTCAAAATGACGAGAGATGATTACTTTAAGGTATTGCACCCAAAAGTGGTTCTATAACCTGCAGAACAGTTGGGTCTGCTTGAAAAATGTATCCTGATACAAATGCAAATAAGCTACACTTTTACTTTCACTAGTCATTTTTGTTTGCTACCATTTGTTTATCCTTGTAGAATGGTGGCTAGTGGAACAACTGGCGAACATGTGGCACTTTTATTTGGAAAGTGTCTCATTGTTGGAGATCATTAAAAAACGGTGAAAGGTTTTTTTTGGCCATTTAACTACATGCACACCATTTATTACAATTTATTTTTTTGCATATTAAATGGTGTTCTACATTATGAAAAATACCATTTTAAATGTGCTTTTGACATACAGGCAGAATGGGAAGATATTATGCCCTCAATTTTATAATTGTAGTTGGTCTAAAATCTGCATAAAACCTTCCCTGCTTGCTGCTAACAATCAGCTGCCTTTCTTTAGTTTTAAATTAATCTTCATGAGGTCAAGATGAAAATTGGATCCATTAGTGCAATAAAGTAACCTGCACCATTATTCCATAAAAAACAACCATTTTCTGAAAGACATCTCTGTTAAAGTGCTCCACCTTCATTACAATATATTATATTTGTTTTTCAATGTAACAAAACTGTAGGGTTGTCTAAAAACATGTCTAATTTACTGTATCCTAAAGCAAGCATCACTGCGTCTCCTGGTGGTAAGGTGGAGAATGAGAAGTAGAATACAATATAATAAAAATAATAATAATAATAATACCCTGTATAATAATATCCTGAGGTTTGTAGTCATTTCAGGGTGGATCTATCTTTTTCACATGCCCTTGTGCTAAGTGGTTACAATTTACTGAAATGTAGGCCAGTTTTTTCCCTAAACAGAGGCATATTGTGCCGTTTTGTGAGACTTTTAAAAAGCTGTTGTGGTGCACCTGCTTAAGTTGAAACGCCTTTTTTCTTTCCAGGCCCTTGGTGTTTTAAGAGCTTTAAAACACACTTGGTTCTCAGTGGTGTCAAAAGTAGCTCCCTTTTCAAATGGAAAAATAAGACACAAGAAGCTGTCAGTGGTGCTTCCCAGTGGAAATGCTGCCAGTGGAAGTGCCTTTTAGAGTAAATGTAATTCCACTGTTTGGAGGGCTCTGTATAATGTTACCCTAGACTTTCCCCCGCCTCTCAGCGTATTGTTTGGACTTTGTTGTCTTCCTCGCTCTCTACTCTCTCCTCCTCCTTTCTGAGCTTGTTAATTTGTCTCTTCCTAGTAGCTTTGCATCACTGCTATATTGTCTGCTGAGACAGCTACAGCAAATCAAACTGTATGTACTCTAACACAGCAGTCTTTTATTCACAGTTGTGGATATTAAGATGCATTCACTGTGTAGTTGTTGGTTATTGAGTGTTGGGACATTTGAGAAGAACTAATCATTTTGTGTGCATTAATTTAAAAAGAAATCTGTAAGATGGTTTTAAAATGCTCACGCCTGCTGAGTTTCTTGTTTTTTATTTATTCATTTTCCTTCCATACATGCCTGTTAAAGTCACATATTGTAGTACATGAGTGAAAAGAGAAAAAATCAAGTTGTATGCAGATTCCTGCAGAGCCCACAGTGTTTGCTTAGATATCATCAGCAGGTGTTCGCTGTCAGCTTTACTCCACATCGCTCCAGCATTCATCTAGTCTGATGTGCACCATGCTGCTGTAGCATTCATTTATTCTCCAAAGAGATGCCACAGCTTGGATTTTCTGGCTTGCTATATAACTGTCTTGACACTTGGTATAAAGTTGAACCAGTGCCAAAACAAAAATCTGTTTGTGGCGGGTGTGGCCTGCGGTGCCGTGCAGGGAAGGCGGCCGCACCTGCACGCCATCCGCAATCGTGCCCGCCGCCTTAAGTATTTGCACCGGGTCCTGGGTCTGCCGTGCCTCCCCTCCTGGGTTTCGGCACCACTGTAATGGACCACGGCAGACCTGGAGACATGATCATGCGTCTCAGCATCGTTATTCACACTCATACACGGTTGCTGCAAACACATTCAGCCAGAGCTGCAGCTCTCTCGCTGCCAGCTCGACATAACCCAACAACAAAAAACACAGGATCCGGTGCAAATACTTAAGGCGGTGGGCATGATTGCGGATAGCGTGCAGGTGCGTCCGCCTTCCCTGCACGGCACTGCAGGCCACGCCCGCCACACTGTTCTTATAGAGACACACTCAAATGACGGACACAGAAAACATTGAGTGCAATCTTGTTTGTGTAGTGTTGAAAAGCTTGATTACCGTGACTTTAATTTGAAAACCATAGTTGTACAATTTCACTTAACAAACAATACCATCCGTGGAGCATCTTCTTACAGTAATGATTGTAATGTATGTGTAATGGACCACGACAGACCCGGTGACACTTCCATGCTTTTCAGCATTCTTTATTAACACTCATACACACGGTTGCTGTACACCTACTTGAGCTGCACCTCTCCCGCTGCCAGCTCGACAACACTCACAACAACCCCAACACAGGACCCGGTGCAAATAATTAAGGCGGCGGGCATGATTGGCGTGCAGGTGCGTCAGCCTTCCCTGCACGCCACTGCAGGCCACGCCCGCCACAGTATGCATGTATATATGCATCCTATTTTATCTTTAACAAGTCGGCCAATCTCAATGAAACTTTGCAAGAGCGTTGTAGACATTAGGCAATCATAAACATCTGCATGCTTTTGAAATCAGGTAACAAAGCATTATGAATTAGCATTTGTGGCTACATTCCAACCAGGATTTTATAAAGGTTAATTTAAAGTATTTTTAATGTGACCTAGTCGGCAAAATGTAAGCATTAAAAAAAATAATAATTTAAAGGTAAACATGAAGAGCACCTAACTCTTCCTGACACTAAAACAGCATTTTAATACACCTAAGTGAGCTACTGGAACAGGAAGTGGATAAGGGATGAGAAAAGGGAAATGTTGGAAGGCTGCTACAGATGTAATCCCAGCAAAAGGAAGTACATGAAGACGGCGTGGTTGTCCATAAATTGCGGTTGCGGTACTCTGGCATCTAGCAACCCTCCAGAAAAAAAGTGAACATAAAGGGAGTGACTTTTTTTAAAGCAGGTAATTTCAAATCAATATTTCTCTTAGCTCAACAAACATAAGCAAACACAAACTGTTTGTGTTCAGTTTGTCTCACAGTGTGTTGCTAGCTAAAGGTCCACCTGCTGTATATCACAGGGAGAGAAAAGAAAGCATGCTAACTGCACTCAGAGATGGAGAAAGATAAGAAAGACAGGAGAGGAAGAAGTCTGAGATAGCTTTGCCAAAGTGGCTGAAGAAAGGCAGGAGACAGATGCTGTCCAGGGTAGCGGGTGATTTATGTATCATCATTGTGAACAAAGAAATTTACAAAAAAAAAAAAACAGAATAAAGACAAGGTATGGCCTAATCAAAACAAGATTGTTAACTGAGAATAACAAGCCTAAACTCTGGGCAAATGTTTTTCTCACCCAGTTTGTCACAAAAAGAGAGGTTAGATTTAATGGTAAGGACTACTCAGTGGGATGTGATAAACTGGAAATGTGAAGCTTACCTGTAAGCCCTAAATCAGATATTGTGTCTGTACACGTGACATTATGTTTTTGCCACAAATCAAACTGCTCTGCAGTTTAGTGCAGGATAAACAGGTTAGTTTGCTGCACTGTGATGGATTTAAAGTAAGGAACAGTGTGTGACTGGTGCACAGTGGCTGTGGCTTCAAGGTCAGAGTTAGGTTACCTCAAATGTAACAGAGATTCATGTGATTTTTCAGCTGATGATGCTTGGATTCATTCACTGAATTCCACCTTTATACCAGCTTTATACAATCTAGAAAAGAAAAAAACCCCCAGCATAAAGCAATCTAATGGTATTATACAGAAATCCTCCAAAGAGCTACTTTTTACTTCTTTTGCGTGCATTTCAGAGCCGGTGCTTTCTTACTTTTGCTTGCATAAATAACACGAATCAGTACCTGAACTTTTACTGGTGTATTTTTTAACAGTATAATTTGTACTTCTGCTTAAGTACAGAAAGTCTGCATTTACTCTAGTTATCTGTGATCGCAACTAGATTATTATTTGTTATCAAATCGAAATTAGATGTTGTGGCGTTCTGTATAAGTTTTAGTTGTATGAGGCTTGATTTTGTGGAACTAAAAAAAGATATCCAGCAGCTAAGTTGCAGTATGCAAATGTCCAGTTTACATTTTTTTTAGTGCAGTGAGTGCTCTGGTGATTCAGTGATGCTGAATTATATTGCTGAAACACATTTTGAACCTTTCTTGCTAAATGTTGTAGAAGTCTGAGTGCATTCTTCTTCAGACCTGACCTTAAAAACAACCTTTTTTTTTAAGTGATAATGATGGTATTGATTTCTCCACAGTGAAATTATAATGCTTTACTTACTGAACTGGTTCTGTTTGGATATATAGTGAGGGTTTGTCACTAGTGGTGACAAATACTGATTTTTGACATTGTTCTCTTAATTTCAACAATGAGGCAATCTGCATGAAAGACATGCCATGCCCAAGACTCATATGAGAGCAGACCACAGGAGGGAAACAGACACTGTGTTCTTCCTTTGTGAGGAAAAGAAAAAAATAATTGTTTCTGGCACCTTTTTCTGCCAGACGAGTCATGTCTTTTGCCAAGCTGTTGCCTCTGGTAGTGAGGCAATTTCCTCTGTCTTTTTAATGTAGCTGCCATGCGTGCATTCTTTCTTTCACAGATTTATTTCTGTATCCCCTTGTTGTGATAAACAAATTAGCACTGCTGGTCATCAGCTTATGATTGTTCTCAATTATGAGTTCACTTTGATATTTCAGTATACACTGCTGGTTGTGCATATGGCTACGATTGCATAATTGTGTTAAATTTAAACTTTAATATGTAGCAACTCTTTCTCTGCATTCCTCTTATGTAGCCAAATATAATATAATAAAACCATTGCACTGTGTTAATTTTTGACCTGTTTAACAGGTGGGTCATTTTTTCAGCATCCCTTAGGTTATTTAGACACCTCTGCTGGATTCAAATGAATAGAAATGAAGTCATTGATTCAGATACAAGGTGGTAGTAAGATATCAACATCCCCCCTTTCAATGAGCAATTATAGCAACGTTAATTTAAAAACTAAAACACAAAGGCACAATGGCTGCCATCTGCATCAAGAATTTCATACTTAATTGAACTGAAAAATAAACAAAAAACTACACTATTATTAAAATTAAAGTAAAAAAATTCAAAAATGAAAATAAATAAATGATTATAACAATAATAAACTACCACTTAAACAAATGAAACCCTAAACTAGAAGTTTTCATTCTGAAAATAAACATTAAAAAGAAATTTTAATAAACTCAAAACCAATGGAAAAATTTGTCATTTAGGCGGCCTTAAAGTTCCTTTTATCGTATGCAAATTTCGCATATGACTATGAAAGGCAAAAGGGGAAGTAGTTCCTTCCAAGTTAGACGATCCGAATGATATGGTTTCTTTCCACTGTGTTCCTGTTAATGATAAACTACAAATTTACCCCAAATTACTAAAATATTAATATTTTAATATGAGAATCAATTCTAGAAGATAAATAACTGATATCAAAAGTATCAATATTTCAATATCGATCCGCACACCAATACCTTACAATATAAAGTGCTTTGAGGAAACTGTTGTTTTGATGTGGCACTATATAAATAAAATGTAACTGAATTAAATTGAAATCTGCTTGCATGATCAACTCTCTATATGTAGTAATATCTATTCACCTCAGTGTTGAAGTAAAATTACTTTGGGACATACACACTTTGTCTAGTACCTTCTAGACAAAGTGTGTATGTGGGTTCACTGACATTTATTAGAAGTCACTGAATTGTTTAATATTCTATGGTTTCTAATTGTAGCCACACCCCTGTCAGGAAATGTTATTCGTCCACAATCATGTAGTATTTTCACTATATTAATTTCCATTATGTTATATAGGATGAATCAGTGGTTTATAATCTCTCAGTCTACTATTCTGCTCCATTTTTATAAAATAAATAATGTTTCTTATGGTAAGAGTTCATACTGAGACTTAATTTATGATCATAAAATGACCCCAAAGTTGAAAGTTTTTTTTATTAAATGGTCTACTGCCGGGTAATAAAATACAGCACTGAGCTTGTGTTCCTCAAACTGTTTTTCAGGTGTTAATATTAAGGATTGAACTGCTGGGGATAGCAGTAAGCACCCAATCAAGTGAAGCTTTACAGCAAATCACTTCAATTTTAAAGACAATTTAATCAAGATCACAACTGGTGTTAGCCCACGCGGTTCTCATCCTGCTCAAAATGAGAGTATTCTATACGGAGCACAACACAGTGTCTTTCAAGGTTAAAAACAAACCTTTTGTGAGTTCTCATCAGGAATGAACTCACATAGTTTTTAAGAAAATGCACTTTCATTCTGCTTAGAGTTAGCTGTTTAGTGGGACAGTCCTGAACAGTTAAATGTTGATGCAACTGGTGTGGATCAGTGAATCAATTGCTGTGTCCAAATTCAGGGGAAGGATGCTTTGAAGGATCCTACCTACCTGCGTCATATAGGTAGGATCCTTCGACGGCCGAGTAGGACGGAAGTGAGCAGCTGTAAGATTGGACCGCTTTCTAGCCTTTGTTCAATTCTACCCTTACTTCCACGTTTTTCCGCTCGCTAGCGGCAAAGTTCTCAAATCTAAATGCATTTAGGAATTAGCTAATTTCATGGATAATATCATGGACAGTTTCAGTGACTGAATTATTACATTTACTGTATCATATAAAATATATAAACTAAATCTCTTTGAAACTTATAGAATCTAATCTTTCAGTTTCTTTATCAAACTGTAATCTGCTACAGAGTTACAAGTAGCATACTAGTGGTAACATAGCATCCACCACCTCCTGCTTGCATATTTCTGAAAACATCTTAGTGGTGTGTCAGCCGTCGATTGAGCCAGCCCTGCAAACCCAGTGAATGGACGATGCAGTGGACAGTGGGAGGAAGCATCCTAAAGCTCTCTTTGCAGACCACCCTGTGTGATTCACCACTCGCCGACCAGAAAAGACAAAAACAGCAGGTCTCAGTTGCAGCACCCCATCCATCCATGTCTGATCTTGCTTCGGCACATTCAGCAACACCGCGAGAGACTTCCTGTAATCTATTAAAGTTGTTAAAGAAATGGTTCAGGAACAGGTCACTCAGGTTAATCCTGTGTGAACAACTGTAAATATAGTTTATCCTTCTTTAAATATTGTTGGTGTATTGAAAATATTGTTATTTAATTGTTTTAGCTATTTAACTTAATTATCAACAAATAAATATCCATGTAAAATTGTTTAAAGTTAGCTAAACAAATGCAGCACACATAACAAAGTAACAAATATATTCAGATTAATACATTTCTTAATGCATAACTAATCTTTAAAAACAGTCTGTCCATCCTCTCCCTGCTCTCTCCTCTTAGCCTCTCTTTGCTGCCCCATGTCCTCTCTGATAAGGTCTAGCAGCTCATCATCCCTGTCTCTTTTCCTCTTTCTCCCTGTTGTGGGTGGCTGACCCTCTTCCTCATCGCTTTCATTTTGGTCACCAACTGCTGCGCTTGGCCCTGGATAGGGATAGAGGTAATAAGGACAGGAGGCCTGATGAAGGCCTCTGTCCTATCACCTCTTCCCTGAGGGCAAACCAGAGACAAGTAGTAGCAGTGGGCTTCCCACTGACTCCTAAAGGAAGAGGAAATCAAAAATGACAGTAGACAAATAAAAACAACACAACAACTATTAGTAATTTGTATTTTTTTAGTTAACCCATTTCTTCTGGCCTGCAAGAGGTTGACTTTCCCCTGCAGCCCCATCTTTTCCAGAATTGTCCTGATCACACACAGCAAATAAGAGAAGATAGAAAACTACGGCAACTTTGTTAATCCCTAAATCCAAAGTTTTCAAAAAAAAACAAAACACAAGGAATACCGTCTGGACATTACAGGTTCTGTACAGCATGAGGGTTAAAAAAAAGCATACTCATATAAATATGTGTAAATTGATTTATTCTGGTACTGTAATGCCACAGTGGATGAACAACATACACATACACAACATACCGAACAATCACCAAAAGGTTAATTTGCAAAAATCAAAACTCGCTGTATGTAAGCAGCAATGCATGAAAAAAAAGTGGGACCCCCCATACAAGCTAGTTTAGCATTATTCTAATTTAAAAAACGAAAGTCTATGCAGATGCCCAAAGCTTAACAACACAACCGCTATAACAATTTAGCCTTTTTACCGCCAGATTTTCATATACTTACATTTGAAAGTGTTTTCCTCCCCCGCTTTGACCACCATCAATATAAAAAAAAATCCTCTGTATGGCCCGCAATGAATCCTGGGATATGGTAGGACGGGATACACCAGACCCATCCTTCAAATTCAGGGAAAAGAAGGACGCATTTGTCGACACGTTTGGAGGACTCATTGAATTTGGACAGCCTTCGTTTCATCACTGTGACTTCATTGTCTCCAAATATGGCATTTGAAGCATCCTTTACCTGAATTTTTACCTGAACTGTCTTGGTCATGCCTTTTATACAGCTTGATGTAGTTCATATAGAGGAGGTGGCTAATGTTTCCTCCATTCCGTAGTCGTTATTTGTATCCAGTATTGTTAATGATGATCAGAGGGGGTTCAGGCATATACAAAACAGCAGTGGCAAAATAAGATCTCCTTAATAAAGCTAGCACTTGAAGACAATTTATACAATTCGCTTAAAGTTGACCTCTAACGTTGTGTGTGTGTGTGTAAGAGAGAAAGATATAGCACTCTCTATCTGTACATCCAATAGCTTAAATGAAAGAGCCAGGATGCTAATACAAAGACACCTGAGCTATATATGTAAACTGTAATCAGTGTTTTTAATCATGCTACAAGTGCACTGAGTGTACAGCCCTGAGTTCATTGAGCTACTAGGATCTGCCTCACATCCTCAGATTTTCTGGTATAATCCTCTCTTGCTGTCACAACAGCTAAATCTGCCACCTGTGTCATACACAATCCTATTATCTTCCTTTTACAATCTAAACACCACTAGTGGTGCTTGACATGTTGCAAAGATAGACAGGTACATCCTGTTTGAAATTCCTGTCACACTGGCTTTGCTGAACTTTGCCTTCCAGCCTATTTCACAGCTGATCCATCATGCATGTCAAGTGTGTGTGTTTAACCCTCTAAAGGACATCATTGGCCTTCATTACACTACTTCCTGTCTCCCGAAATGCTTTGCTTTCCAGCTTTAATGTGATTCTGGTGTGTAAGGGTTTGTGTGTGTGTGGGCGGATATTTGGAGGATGTTGAATGTGCAGCAGAGCTTCAAATTGGCTCTCCTTGCCTCATGTCAAGAGTTGCAGTTTTCTGAGGTAATAGACATGCAAATGTGTGTATATTCCAGGCAGCGTTGCATCTCAGCACTCGGTCAATAACATTATGGAAATGTGCTGTGTTTTTTTTTTTTTAGGTCTCACTGTTTGAGTTGGATAACAAGGTAGTCCAATGGGCCTGTTAGCACACTGACAAAGACAGAATGAGGCGTTTTTGATACACACCGTGTATCACAGCAAGAGTGAGAGATCCAAAGAGAATGATATACTGTAAATGCATAAAGAAATGAGCAAGAGAGGTAGAAAGAACAAGTGATCAAAGTTCTACACTCCTTTTCCCATTTTACTTTATTCAACAAACGAAACATGTGCAAGCACATTCCCTGTTCTCGGTCGTTTTAACTGTCAGCGTTTTCATTTGTCAGACTTAATAGCTCATCAGATCCAACATCATACAGCAGTATGACTTCACTCCTTGCTTGCATAATTGAATTTTCTATATTCCGCTTTATTTCTCACTCAAGTATGCATTTACTTTACCACAGCATCAGAGGCTCACTTGAATGAATGGTGTAAATGGTGTTTATAGAGCTTAGCCTTGGTCCTGTTGATTTTCAGATTTAATAGGCTGACAAATAGAGATGTGGCTTATGTGGAGCATGTTTTCTTAATTGCATTGGCATAATTATTGCCATTCTCAAGACAATTTCCGTGCCTGAGGATTTTTTTTTTTTTTTTTTTGCACAGTTTTG
>VUQR01035015.1:33926-50115 GCA_015108515.1 Hemichromis elongatus | reverse complement strand
TGGTTTTTTTTTTTTTTTTTTTTGTGCACAGTTTTGATGTGCATTTGTGTAAGAACAGAGTCCAGTGGGAAATTTGAACATCTGTGTCTCGCTGCCTCTCTGAGCCCAGGAGACTTCTGAAAATAGATGCTTTGCCTATAAGGATTCTGCTTCTGCAGGTATAATATCAAAAGGAAAAATATATATAACATATGCTTTACCTGGAAGTTACTTACTTATTTTTATGTGCACAGAAAACTCATTTACTCATTAACCTATATTCCATAACCATGTTTTTATTTTTTTTCTTTATGACAAAATCGATAATTGAAGAGTTTTCCTATGGATATCAAATTGCCACAAAATGTTTTTCTACTCTTTGAGATTTCAGAAAAAGACATTCATAATCATTCATGTACTAGTTTCTGATTTGCCACAGACTGTGTGCTTGCAGAGAAGCTCAGACTAAATCAATGTACTGACAAAAAGTCAGTCAGTATAGTCAAATTTTGTGTGAGATTTGTCATTCATTGGAATGACCAGGAATATTTTTTATATTGTGTTGTCAAAACAACCTCTCAGATTCAGGCTCTTAAAACCTGCAATTGAGTTATTATAAAGGGTTTACCTAGTCTGGAAATTGTAATTGGCCCAAGGTCACCACATCCAGCCAAGATTACAAGCTTCATCAAAAAGATATAAGCCTAATCCTTAAAGTAGAAAGGATGTCTCTCCCAAATCTAAGTTGGGAGTTGGTTTCACTGAAAAGAGGCCTTAATAGGGCCCATTCTACTTTTAAATACTCTAGGAACCACAAACCCACAGTCTCAGCACACAGTGCTCTGATTGGGAGATATGATACTTTATGGCTTACCGGCTTAAAGGTGAATGCTTGTGAGGTGGTCAGGTAATTTGTTTATTCAAAATGTGTCAGGTACTAAAATATGCTTTTACACAAAGATAGTGAACAGTGTGTCTGTATTGCTATGTTCATGCATGCAGTACTTTGCTGTTTGTTTAGTGGATGCACAACCACAGTTATTGTCTCCTGCAGATTTATGTTGCAAAGCTGAGATTTTCTGCATTTTAAGCAGCATTCCCACAAATGTTTCTCCACATTACTAAGAAAATATTTTCTAAGGCTAATTCTGTTTTAACCTCTACGGTTGAGGTTGCAAACTGTACAGCATTCTGCCAAGTTTTTTCCATATTCACAAAATCTCGAATGGAAGCGATTGCATATGTCATGACCTGGGGCTCTAGATGTATGTGGACTGTGCGCCTATGTGCACAGCTGCATGTAACCCTGGTGTGGCAGTGCCTTCGCTTCATTTCCTGCTGAGAAATGTAGTTCCGGGACATAACCTCTTTATTAACATCTCTGCACAATGAATAATATACGCTGTTAGCATCTGATGACTTCTGACTGGCTTCATACCTTGTTATCTTTCCTCATATATATGGAAAGCAGACCTCTGTCATGCTGATATTATTTAAGCCTTTGTGTATGCATTATACAAATACACCAGTCAGCTACAACATTAAAAGTGCCTGATAATTGCCCTTGTACCACCTACACAATTATTTAGAGACTAAGTGGATATTCTCAGTTCACATCAGGCAGTGTTGTTTCCACTGAAGGTGTGCTTGGTCTGCAACAATGTGATGAGTGGTGCTTATCAAACTATCAAGTGTTTCATAGTATATGCAACTAACAAAATGCTGGTTTGTCATTGGTGGTTAACTTTCCAAACTAAAAGAACTTAGATAATCTAGTAGTGTTGTTTTTTGTTTGATTGTTTATTTTGTTCTTCAGCTTTTCTTGTCATTTCTTATCCTCAAATTCAAGGGTTCCTCTAATTAATAAACACTTACCAGTTGTAAAACCAGGGAACAGTCCTGATATTTTCTAGTTTGTCACAGGCGTCTCAATGTTTTGAGAAAATGGAACGTTCTCACTGTGGACATGTCAGTGAGTGATTCCTTGATAAGCACAATGTCATAACTGCCTTTTGGCTGTGCATCAAATCAGAACTGAAAAACATGTAAGATTGTGGGCTCAGATGTCCTTTAGCTGGATGAACTGAATGTCTCAGTCTAGGAGCGTTTGTATGCTAGTATAAACACTCTCACTGGAGCAAGTGAAGGCACACAGCAGTAGCTGAAGTGGAAGTAATCTCAGCACACTGCGAGGATGTGTAGGTGTCCCTTTGTTGTGTACTTCATCCACGTAAGAGAGGTTCAGTAGTTTTTAAACTTTGCACATCTCTGATGAATGCTCTAATAGTCCTCCTTGTAGAGTCAATCTTGAATTTTCTGGAGATTACTGTGAAAACATCACTGCACATTTCCAAATTTAGATACATTTGCTGTATCGTCATCATCAGAACATACTTGAAAATGTTTCTAAACAACTAAAGTATGTACAGTTATTTATATATTAAAGAAAATATTGGATTTCAGGTATACAAACTATAAAAGGCATCTCAACATGTCAAGAAGTAAATTAAAATGAGTAAAGAATTAGGATTGCTATTTGATTACCTCACCAAATCCTACCCAGAACTTTCAGTAAAAGCAAAACAGCCATTAAAAGCTTTGATCAAAGAAACATCATGAAACACAAGATAAGAATTCTATATTTGGCCTTATTATATTATTTATTATGTTCGTTTGCCAAATTAATTAAGCATAAAGTAGATATAATTAAAATTTTATATAAATAGTTTTCCAGATGCTGTTTATTATTTTAAAAAATTTAAAAAATGAATGCTCAATAGTATACATATAATGAAATGGAATTTGATGTAAATTTACAGGAAATTACACGATGTAGCGAGTCCGTGGAAGGTGAACCGTGATGTGGCGAGGGGTACTGTATACACAGTCACTAACCATTCCTTTTTCATTTTTTTGTAGTAGCGCGCAGTTTTACAGAAAGGTGGCGGATTATCCTCCACCAACATAAAATGAATAAATAGAAAATTAAACAGAGAAAATTATGCGGACAGCACCTTGTTAGCTTAGAGATTCAGTTTCCCGTAGCACAGCACAGACAGAAGTTGCATGTTACATATACAATAAAGGGGAATGAGAATAAGGATATTGCAAAAATATACCATATATACACACATACACATATATCAATACAGAATATATAATATGGATAAATAGTTGAGCAGTAGTAAGGATTTATGCTTCATTGGGAAATTGACGCCATAAGCTTAACAGCAAACCGCCCTGAACTCTGTGCTCTAACCTATGTAAGATCTGATCTGCACCTCCACAGAAATGTAACTACTTGTGTGGTTGAAGCAGCGATTCCTCCTGTGAATTTCTGACTTTTTATTTTTTAATTGTAAATTTATCACAATTACCTCAGTATAAGAAATAATAATCATAACATTCATATAAGGACTGGAGAGACAGTCCTGAAACTGCTGAAACTATCGGTAAGGACGTAAGCCATGCTTGCCTTGCTTGTTTTAAATGAACGTCACTGCTAGACGTGAATCTGTCTCTTGTTAAAGTCTTGCATTTAAAATAAAAATATGCTTAAATTGTTATTTATATTACATTAAAAAGCGACACTAGTGTTTGTGACTAAAATGTGAGTTTGGATTTTGCTTTGCTCTAAAAACTTCTGTACTTTTATAATTTCGTCTGGGATAAAAGTAATCAATAGAGAAACTAGCCTTTAAGAAATCATTTGCCAGAAATACTGAACACTAGATATTCTTTGACACAAACATTTTGGCAAATCGTCAAACTGCACTAATCCATAAAAGCCACCGTTATGTTCTAATAAACCCTTCCATTTAAACATTTAGGGCAATTTGACCTGCTGTCTGGTGCGTAGTAATCCAAATTCCAAGTATACTGAACAATCTGAAATTTCTGTAAAATTCATGACTGGACTTCATGGGAAGTAACATAGAGGTTTATGTTGGATTTCATAAGCATGTGTAGGAAGTTCAGTGGTCTCTAATGCAACACATAACAGTCGCGTCTCTCCTCTTTATTGCCCCCTGCTTCTTTTCTTGGTTCTGCCCTCATCTTTCTCTGTTTTTGGCAGACACTGACAGTTAGTACACCAGGGTGTTAAGAATGTCATTAAGCTTTCATTAAAACACCATCATCATTAGAGAAGGATTAGTTATTCCCTGGATCCACCACTTCAGCAGCTCAGGAATATCAAAACACAATCAAAGTCTATTAAAACAACTGTGGTGCAAGCCCACTTGGAAGCAGTTGCCTTTTACTACCTTGTGGTTTTTTGTTTGTATTTTGTTGTGATAAGGTGCTATATAAATAAAGTTGAATATATGTATATATCCTCATGTTGTGTTCCAGTCAAATTTGACCGATTTAAAAGTTTTATTTCTGAAAAATGTAGCTAATTTAATTAGACTGACCTAAGATTCCATGACTTCTTCAACAAAGACCTTAAGTATTGCTGCAAACTATTATTAGTTTGGAGTTCTCACAAACAGTTGCAACATTTTTTCAACAATAATAATAATAATAACAATAACAACCATGTACAATAGAAATTCACTCATTTTTTATTTATTTATTAAGCCATTCCTTTTTTTGGTCATACCTTTCTTGTACTTTAAAAAAATCCACTTTAAGTTATTATGTTGTGTTGTGTTTAGTTGTGCGTGGTGCTGATGTGGAACGGTTTCCAGTTTTGTTGTACAAGGTATGACTCTGCAATGACAATAAAGAGTTATGTTATCTCCTCTCATAGTTTTGGTGTATAATGCTTCTTTGTGGCCTGCTAACAGGTGACTTTGTGGCAGCACCACGGCAGGTCGCTATACCCTAGGTGAGGCTCTTCATTACATATTTGATCACAACACTGGTGAGTAGAGAGACCAGGAAACTGACAGTGAGGATTGATTAGAGATGAAAGAATCAGACGCTCACAACGGCACGGAAAAAAATCCAGACTTGGAAATGACTAATGAGGAGGAATTCAGTGATGAACATGCTGAAGCTGCTATCACATCCAAAGTCAAGGAATGGGAACTTCTCTCTACCTGAGAATCGAGTTAGCCTTTCAGCTGAAAATGTTATCAGGATGACCACAGGACTGACAAAATGTCCTGGACTGATGACATCAAATTCTGCTTTCAGTCTTGATTTTGAGTTGTGTATACAGATTGAGAAATGAATCTACATCCCATAAACTGCTGGTTTATGGGATGCAGATTCCAGGGAGACAATTTATCAGGCCAATGTGTCATTCAGGAAATTTTACATGTTGTTGTGGGTGATTTGCTTTGAGAACCATGATACAAAACCAGAACGTTGTCAACAAGACAAATTAGTGGTGATGAGAGAAGTTTGGAGTGTGTGGTGTGTCTGTTGCTGTCCTTTAAAAAAGCATATTCAAAGCAAACAGTCTAAATACGGCATAAAGATATGGGGAACATGTGATACCAGGACAAGTTAAGCCTGGAACGTGCAGATTTATCACGTTTCTGAAAAGGACAAAGCAAACATTTCTAAAAAACAAACAAACAAACAAAACTTTGTGCTTTCTTTTGTTAAATCTGGTTCATTTAAATGTATGAAAATAGCTTTTGCCCTCAAATTTACCTCCAAGTTAAACTTTAATAAAATAAGTATTTTTTTTTATTATTTAATTTTAAAAGATTTAGCTGTTTAACGATTGTGTGGATGGAAGATCATTATAAACAATTATTTAAATGCAATTTTCAAAGGTTTTTTTTGGCAGGTAAGAACATTGATGTTATGAATAGAAGCTTTGAAATATTGAATCTGTAAGACTCAATTAGATTCAACAACTTTAAATTATGTATGCAGTTCATAGTGAGATGAACTTTTATCCTACAACTTCACTTCAGTTCTCTTTTCTTGTATGTATTTATGTATGTGTGCCTGTATGTACTTCTGGACAAAGATTATTCCTCTAAAAAATTCAAAGCACACACAATTTTGCATTGGAAAGCTCCCAAACATGGTCCAAGTAAAAGGATTAAACATAATGAAATTTAGAGAACTTGATGAGATGGGTGAAATTCAGTGGAGAGAATTCAGAGGCTGCAAGTAAAAGAAATGAAAAGGGGAATAGTTACTCTGATTAATACATTTCTGAAAAATCAAATCTATTGTGCAAGCACATACACACTCAGCTTCTCATTTACTCTCGAGAGAATGAGAAGCTGAGAGAAGTGAATGGTAATCTTGACCAATACATCAATACATGTCCTGTTCATTTTTTCTGGTAAGGAAATTTTAACAATTTACCATCAACATAATTTAATTTTTTTCCTTCTTTTTTAAAAATCTCTTCATCAGTCTGTTATTGCTATTCAGTTACCGTATTAGATTTCAACTTGTTTTTTTTTTCCAGCTCCTCTTGAAAATAGGGATAATCTAAAGTCTTGTGTGATGTGTTGCATTAGACCTATAAACAGGTGAAACATTGGTGGAATTCACCATTAAATGAAACATTGCTAAAATACCATGTCACTGGAAATGTATTAGTGGCTTATAGGTTATTTGAACTTACAGGTTCAAATGTGTTTAATGCTGTTTAAAATTACACAAACACATGAGAGCAAAAAAAATCTACATTTTCCCCCAGAATATCAGTCAGTTTAATAGTAGCCAAAGAGCTGGATGCCATGCTGATTTCTAAGATCAGCCTGAAGCAAAGCTGCTGAGCAAACACTACTGGGAGCACTACTTTACATCTGGACAGTGGGTGCATTGGTTATTTAGGGTAAATAAACACAGCCTGCTTGGAAGATTAAGATGCTAATGACAGTAATAGAGCTTTATAACAATATCTGCTCGATAGACAAAGGAAGAATGAATTTAGGACCTCAATGGAGCTGCTATTCCTTAGCTGTTGATTTGTTGAATAACATCAAAAACATTGGTACTTAGAGTTCTATGGAAAACATTACTCTCATGTAGAGTAGATGTTTCAATGGAATAAAAAAAAACAATGACAACTCTAACTGTAGGTTTGTGCTGACTTTTTCAGGCTACTAGATTAATACCAAAAAATAATAAGGAAAAACTAATAGCAATTATCTTCTAATTGTTTAAACAATGTATTTAATTTTATATTGCTTTAAAATGGCTTAGTTCATCTCTGTTTTCTAAATTTAACTCTTCTGTTATGTCTCAGTCTTACATTTCTTTTTATATTTTGTCTGCTCAGAAAAGTCTTGATAAAAGTGATGTAATATGATGTGAAAGTGATGATTGCTGCCGTACTATTTTTTTATGTCTAAAACCTTCTGCTTTTCAAAGATTTGCTTCAAGGCCTGACTGTGCCAAAGGTTTCAGCTCTATATAGAATTTGATGTCTATCTGATAGTGTTGGATGCTTTGTTATTGGACTCCAACTGCACATTATTCATAATGTACAATGGGAGTCCAGTAACCAAGTCTTTCTAATTATTTATGTGTGACTACAAAAATAAGTGTCATTTGCATATAGACGCTGTCCTGCTTCACCTTACTTTTATTCTGGTTCTCTTTAGACCTCAAAGTCTGTAGGCTTCTGCCTCTTGCTATAGATTAAAATATCATCTACAAATAACATAGTCTATGAAGACTTCTACGCAACAAGACATAATCACAAAGCAAGGACCAGAAGCATCAGAATCAGTGAGATGTTGGCTTTCTCACCCGACGGCGTGTCCGTTTACCTGCCGTCGAGTGAGAAAGCCGAAAGTTGCAAGATTTGTCACTCTCCAAATAAAATTGACTTGACCAGCAGCAATAGAAGATGCAAACCACACTTCACATAAACATCGTCATGATACTTTTACTGTTTTGCTTCCACCACGATAAAATCACACTTCCTGCAGAGTTCTCTCTCTCTCTGTACTTTAAGAACAGCTTCCTATCTCAAAATCTCTGTTTTCTGTATTATTTGCGTGTACAGCGCTGTTGGACGCTGTTTTTTTTGTTTGTTTTTTCAATGACCTCCAACAAAAGCCTCATTTTTGCTCTTCAATACTGAAGAAATTTAAACTTTTTAAAGTTATGCCAAATTGCAAAATGCTTAGCTGTGTCTCTAATCAAATCTCTGTAACTTTGCTCTGCTTCACTTCAGCAGCATCAGGTAATGTTTATATGTTGAATCACAGTTTTATTCCGTTTTTGTTCTACTGCAGAATATTTTTATGGTTATTTGCTGTAAAAAGCCAGGCCAGGAGAATCTCCTTCATGTTTTTCTGTTTTATCTTCATCTACTTTGACAGAAAGGCGTCTGCTGTGATGCTTACACCTCTGATGAAGTCTCACAAGTGTCAGTACTGATAAATTATCAGAATTATAATATTTCTGACTGTCTGAGTCAAAATCAAAATGAATTGTGAATCAAGTTGAATCGGGACCTTGTTAATTGGAATCAAATCGATTCTAGAAATCAGTGACGATACCCAGCCCTATTCCTGACTCCCTCTTGCAATCCAATAGTTCTTCTCTTGACACCCTATTATAAGCTGCTCTCTAGATCCATATAGACAAAGTTCAGTTGTGCAAAGTTCTACTGACCTTTTCTATACTTCTCCATCAAAACTCCCAAAGTTTGCATCTCTAGTGCTCTTTAGTATGATACAGTGAGTACTGAACCCAAATAGCTGTCTACAGCACAGCAACAGTGATTCTTCAGATTCTCGCTTCCTAAAATACCTTAATTTCTTTCTCAGCTCTTACTTATAGCTATTTGACTCATCGACTGTATCCCTCTCTACTTAATACAGCACTACACATCACTTTTGTTCCTAAAATATGATACTAGCACACTGCTTCTTTTCATACCCCCACAGGTATATGTATGTTATATGAACTAACCAATTTTCTAACATCCTCTTCATAGCAACTTTGACCTGTTTCCCAATCATCCACTGAACTTCCTGATTCGCTAACCCTTCTTTCTTCCCTATTCATTAGCACTTGAAAATACTCCTTCCATCTTTTACAGAAACCCTCTTTACACGTTAGTACATTAACATCTCTATTCTTAATCAACATGACCTGCTGCACATCCTTTCTAGCTGTTTTAAGTGCTTAAAATAGGGTAAATGGGCTTTTTAAAGGTTTTTGGAAGATGTTTCACTTCTCATTTGAGAGGTTTCTTCAGTTCTAAAATCAAAAGGTGGTGAGTTCCAGGTATTTAAACCACCATGGGATTGCACCTTAGTAGGTGGTTGTTTGCATGGGCATGGGTCATTACTGTCAGAGGTTTTAACTAAAATCACCGTGAGACCTTGGCCCACCCTATCATATGATCCATTGAGGTCAGAGTTTTAAAGATTTCATCAAATCTCTCTTGACCTAAACCATTCTCTAATTATTATTATCATTAAAACAAAATACACTTATAATTTTTTTCCAAAAGACAAAAACTAACTTTCTAATGTAGACACAATTACAAGCAGATGTGTTTCAACAATGTAATAAACTAAAGCTTTGTTTTTTGTTATTGTTGTTTTTTAGTGTGTTTTACTGTAATTATTGCTGTAAAAAAAAGAAAACAACAAACAAAAAATCCACCAAAAAGAAACAGAAAGATCAAAATAGATATCTGAGGTATTGCCTGACCAATATTTTCTTACAGATAATTGGCATGTTTGCTTTATGGCCATGTTCGTCTATTTATGTTATGAATAGAAAAACAATTCATAGGCGCTCATAAAACGAAGGAAAAAGCTTAAATATCTTAAGCTAAAAAAAGTTATTTAATAATTTGGCAGTTTAGCTGTGTTAATTAACGGAGAAGAATAATTCTGTTTTCTGGCAAACTTTGACACACTTAAACGCTTTTGGGAAATAAATGAATGAATACATTAAAATAATTCCTGTGCATATGAAATACGAGTCATGACAAAGGTACTTGTAAATGTTCAGGCACTTTCAAACGCCTTGAAACCACCTACCCTTGTAATTGCTTCCTCATTTGGTTTTACACATACTATATGTTTCAACACAGGTCATATTTACCACTACACCAATGACTGACTCCACACTGACACCAGTGACCTGTAGTAATGAAGAATGCACCTAAAATAAGTTTACCTTTGCTTAAGCTTTTACTTCCTTTCTCATTCACCTGAAGCGAACACCTCTTTTTCCTTGTAATGATTCTTATAAGATAGATTCCAGTTTGCTTTTTTAAATTCTAATTCTTTCACAAACAAACAAAAATTAGTTATTGAGTTCCACAGGTTTCTGCTATCACTCCCAGTTTTGCCATATACACACTTTGGGTATGATGCTATTAGGAAATTGTGCAGAAATGTTTACTACTGTGCAGATGCTTATACAGTAAGAAAGTACAAGCATGTGCCAAAATGCTAATATGATTCAGCTTTTTATGAACACAAATTATATATTACAAAATTATCAAAATTTTATGATTTGTTTATTTTACTTTTTTTTTCTGGAACATGCACAATGTAATTTTAAAAAATTGAGTCAGTTACTACTTTTGTAAACTAGTTCCTGTCGAAACCACTTCCTAAATGTAGATATAACAGCTGTTTCAGGCACAATCACCATTAACATGAAACAAAAAAAGAGAAAAAGATTTGTTGTGTTAATTGAGCTTACTGTGCATATTCTGGCATCAAATTAAAACATAAGAAAAAAGTAGATTTCATTAACTTAAATGTTTTCTCAATTTGTAAAGAATTTACTTCTTGACAATTTTTCAACTAAATGATTTGATGATTTCTGGCTGGCCTGCACACCATGGAGCCTGGTCCCACCTCCGTGATATGTCAAGATGTCAGAGCCCTGCACTTAGTTGCACACAAACACGTAAGGAAACACACACAAAGAATCATTGCCCTATAGAGGCAGTCTGTCAGTCCAGGTATCAGTTAATATCAGTGTCCAGTAATGGAAAGACTGATTTACAGAGTGTGGAAGCTGCCCAGGTATTGATTTATGGAGTTCTTGCTTTACTGAACATCCAGACGATGGAGAAAAGAGAAGAAAGGTTGAAGTTAAAGTTCATGGGACAAAAATCTCAGATAAAATAGGAAAATTTATCATGTGAGAAAGAAAAATGGAGAAGTCTTGCACATAATATCATTATTTTAAAAAAATACATAATAGGATATTCTATAAGTTTGATCAGTATCACTGATGAATTTGATTTGATTTTTATAGTGAAAGTCTGTTCAGTTTCCACCACAGTGACATACAAAATATCCGACTGAGCCACTAATCAAAACTCTTTTTTTTTTGTCTTTGGGGTGAAAAAAAGTTGGTTTTATGCATTTTTGTAGTCAGGGCCTACAATGACCTAAGCAATACCAGGGAATTGCTCCGACTTTAATAACTCCTCCAGGACAAGACTCAGAGTTCTTCCTGATATGGTACAATTAAGCAATTCAGATTTAAAGATATATTTTGTTTTGTATAAAATAGTTAAGATGGTACATATAATTCTGAAAGAAATGGAAAAAAATCCTTTTTATTCTTTGGTTTGAGGATGTGGATGGACTGCCAGACATTAAAACTGTTGTTTTAGAAAAATTTATTCTAAAACATCTATAGTACATATAGATTTATAGAAAAAATTTCAGTGCATAAGGCCAAAGACTGTGGTCGAAATTAAGACTGTGATTATGTTTCTCACACATATGTGCTGTATAGAAACGGCAACCGTCCCCTGAGTGCGGATCCAAATGCACTGACAGTCGAATCAGTGTGATCAAAAACAATACATTATCATTGCAGAGGATGTTATAATAGAGTTGAAGTGCTAAAACTATATGCACACATTTTTCCAGATGGTATGTGGAGAGAAAGGTCAAATGACTCATCTTTATTCACCATATTCTTGGCAAGTAGTTGACTATAAGTGCAGTTCATAACACAGAATTGTACAGACCCGATTGGTCGACCCCTACGGTAAGCTGTGGCTATGGATACTGTTGAGGAAACTAACAGCAAGATGCCAAGTATATGCAAGTGTAAATGAAGCATCAGCCACATACAGAAGCATGAGAATAAATATCAGGTGACTGTGCTGTAATGGAACTTGCTCGTAACCTAATAAGTTACTGATGCATAAATGAGGGAATGAAAATAATAACCATACAGTAATATAATTATTGGCTATCTCCTTTAAAAACGTAATTACAAAACCTTTAATAAATTTAATTATTTCTAAGTGTGTTTCTAAGTGAATGCGTAACCCTTCATGTGCCTCTTCTGATCTGCATTTCTGGTTTTTTTTATTCTTCTCCCACTTTATTTTTCATCTGAACTCTCCTTTATTTATTTTTTTACACTTTCACTGTCCTTTTTCTTACTGTAGCTGCAGTATCTTTCTGTTCCTCCATCCTCCAATGTCTTCTCATCTCATCTTTCCTCTTCTTCCCCTGTGTTCATCTTCTGTCAACCTTCGCCTATATTGTCACTTCATCTACAATTCACTTCTTGTCTTATCCCTTATTCTCTTCTCTAATCTCTCATCTTTCTTCCTTTCAGACCATTTTCCCCTAACTTTTCATCCATCTTCTGACCTCCCCTTTCGTCTGAACTTTTTGCCTTATTCCCCATGCTCAGTTTTTCAACCCTTGCCTCCTCCTGATAACCCCCAGCCATCGCCGTCCCCGTCCTTGTCTTCCATGTCTTTCATGGATTATTAATCATCCTCTGGAGTTGGAATGCTGCTGTGACACTCTCAAGACCAGCTGCAGAAAGCTATTGACTTTAATTTTGGTTCAAAGATACCACAAGGGATTTTTCAGTGGCTGTTGAACTTGTCCTCTCTGTTGAGGTTAGTGTATAGATTATTCACAAACTTAGTATGGATAGATCAGTTGCAAGAGAAGCGGAGAAGTGACAATATGCTTAAGTTAATGGGGTATACAAAAAGCAACTGGCTGAGGAAATTAGATATTAGGGACCAAAGAGCATGCATTTGTAATGAGTTATGACTGCTGGCTATGGGTGATTGGAAATTGTATTCATTTATGAAGATATTATAGTTCAACTATGACAACGGTGAATTCAGTTTTTATTTTTTTACTTGAGCCACAAAATTACATTAAACAGACGTCTTTTGTTTTTATTTAAAAAATGGCTGTAAAATTTGAACTATTTAAGTGTGCTTTTTGTTGACACTGGAAGAAGAGATTTACAGTTATGTTAAAAAACAAAGTTTTTATTGAATTATGCAGGCTTGTGTAATACACCCTTACGGCTTCCATAATAAACAAGAGGGTATGTAATAGGCAGGTGCTCCTCGTCAAATGCATTTGATTAATTGATCATAATTGCAAGTGTGACCACCTTTTAAAGCGGAAGGAGAGGAAAAGGGTAGGGACGTAGATCGGCTGGTAAATTGACAGCTTTGCTTTCAGGCTCAGCTGTCTCGCAGCTGCAGCGATCCCAGTCCATCTGTCAGTTTCCCATTCTCTTCATTCATGAACAAGATCTCAAAATACCTAAACTCCTCCACTTGGGGCAGTTTCTCGTCCCTGACCCAGAATGGACACTATACCCTTTTCTGGCTGAGGACGATGGTCTCAGACTTCACACTGAGCTGAATTAAGCAGATGAAGCTAACAGGACCCCATCAACCGCAAACAGAAGAGATGAGATTCTGATATTAACAATTCAGAAGCTTTCCGCCACTTGGCTACACCTAAATATTCTATCCATAAATTATACACAGAATTGGTGACAAAGAGCAATCCTGGCAGAGTCCAACACCAGCGTGAAACTAAATTTTCCTGTACATAGACTGGCATAGACTTGACCTTGGCCTCACCAAGCTCATCCCACAACTGAGGTTCAGTAATTGACCTATTACCTGTGGTGCCATGTGCAGTTATGTTTATCCTTATATTTGAACATGGTGTTGAACAAATTGGAGTCTAATAAAAGCACTGCAGTACACTGTGTTTGATGCCCACAGTGTGTTTTAATCTATGTGTAGGTATGTAGAAAATATAGTAAAACATTGTAATTAGTAGTAGCAAATGCTGCACTGAAGTCTAGCATAGAGACGAGTCCACAGTCAGAGACCATAAGAAGGTCATTCATAAAATCTAAATCCTGATTGAAACTCTAAACATTTTTCTGCAAATAATCACCCAGCTGTTTTACAACTGCTTTATCAAGAATTGTTGAAATAAAGAAAGGTTGGTTAGTTATACAGTAATGGTTTTAATTGCTGCCACCTTAAAGGCCTGAGGAACAAAGGTTGTTAATGCAGAAATACATGTTATTAAAAAAACACAAAAACCCCCTGATGGATTATAATTTTTTAAAAACATACATTGAAGGGTTGATTAGTTTTTTCTTCACAAACTCTTTAGTGATAGGTTCACACTCACAAGCAATAGCACTGCAGAAAGTTGCAGTAACAAAACAATATACAATAAATCCTTTCACATTTTTTCTTATTTAGAGATAAAAAGGGAGTGGAGCTATTTAGCCGAAAGAACATCCGCTTCACTGCTAATGTAAATCTTACCATGAACACAAATCCTGCACCTTTGCTTGCTTGAACATTCAGCTTTTCTAGGTCATTTGGTAAAATCAGTTAGCAAAATGAGTGATTTAGCAGCTTGTAAATGCTATTTTGTAGTACATCAGAACCATACTGGTGATGGTGATTGCCTTGATGACTTCATACGTAAATGACATGGAGTTGCTGCTCAGTATTTTTTAGATATAACACTGGATTCTGCATGTTTAGGATGAAGAAGTCAGAGTAATTATTAATCATTTACCTGGATTACAGATCTTTTTAAATAAAATAAAAAAAATCCTGTCTATGTACTGCATTGCAAAACATCCTGCTGTTTTATGATATGATTTACAGAAGATATACAATAGATAAATTAGAATTAAAACTGAATTTATGAAATTATGGAAGTCACAAAAATCTTTAAACTGTTGTTTCCTGTACTGATTATATTGTCTAATTGACTGTTTAAAAAAAAATCTGATTTCCAATGCAGTATATTTTAGTGTATCCCTCTTCTTCTTCTCAAGCAATATGATTTCCGAAAAAAGGCTTTTGTTGGACTTGTGGCCTATCCAACTGGATGAGGTTCCTCTCCCCTGTAACCCTGAATTAGATATGATGTTTTCAATAAAATAATTAATCTTTTACTGAATTGTTTCTGCAATGTTTTAACCGTGAATTGCAACACACCTTTTTCAAACAATTTGGACTTCAGTCAAATGATATTCTGTGAAGGACTTACCGATAGGCCCTGTTTAACTAGACATTACCGTTCAGCTTTTCATGACCAAAGAGACCAAACAAATGATGTCAAATCAAATGTTTTTGTATATAAAACCCCTACAAATAAAGTGAACATCCACCCAACCAATCACGTTCTTCTTATCTGAGTTGCTTTGGCAGCAGCAGGATATTCCAGATGTTGTTTTCCCCAGCAACAGTTTCCAGCTCTTCCTGGGGGATCTTGAGATTTTCCCAGCACAGATAAGATATAATCTCTCCAATGTGCTCATGGGCTACTCTGGGCCTCTATCGGACTGGGCATGCCAGTAAGACCACCAGTGGAAGACATATAGAAGGTATCTTGAGATGCTTGAAACACCTCAGCTGACTCTCTGATGCAAATAAGGAGAGGCTCTAATCTAATCTCATTACTAGACAACTTAGGCTGAGCTTTGAAACCATATAGAGGAATCCCAATTTAGCTGCATGTATCCACAGTCTAATTCTTTTACTTATTTCTCAGAGCTCATGGCCATAAGTGAGAATGATGATATAAGTTGCCTAGAAACATGGACGCACCTTTTCCCTGGATGGATGAAACCTGTGAAGGACAAACAGTGTCTCTGGTAGTGACAGGAGTGCAGTCAGGGCAATCAAACTAGCCTGCCCATAATGATAACTGAATGATGGATTAAGCAGAATATGGCATATGTTGTTTTTTTTGTTTTGTTATTTCATTTTTGTCATTTTTGTTTTGATGAATAGTATCATGTAGAGTAATATAAATCAACTATATTTCTGTATTTCCATAATAATGCCATATGTTCATATCAGTAAATAAAAAGACAGAAATTTAAACAGTGTAATGCAAAGTGGAAAGTGGAAGACCCAAAAAATGTCACCTGCACTGAGCTGGAGGATCCAAATACTCATTACTGAGTTTATGTTTGGAACTTTGATTTTTTTTTTTTCGGGGGGGGGGGGGGGGGGGGT
>VUQR01035015.1:23759-33906 GCA_015108515.1 Hemichromis elongatus | reverse complement strand
CATTTTTTTCCCCAGTATTCAAGAGGCCTTAAATTTTTGATCAGGACAGTATTTTTTTAAATTGTTTATTTTTAGTTTGTCTTTTATTGTATGCTATGTGTCCATGCTACTTTCTAATTGCCTTCCTCATTCTCATTAGTAATTTCAGTTCATTTAATGTGCAGTTAATTCTCTCTATATTAATTTCTGTTTTTTTTTCCTTCCATCAGTTTACTGTCTATTTGTTATGCAAGTTCTGTACTGACCTTTTATAAATCCTGCCTGTTTTCCAGATTTAGCATAGTAAGTAGGACAAACTCCAAACGAGAACTTTGAGTATTTCCATGTGTTTTATAATGTCTTTGTAAGGACAGAGTTGCTTGTGAATTACATACAGCGCATACATTGCTCTTTTTTTCTGTTTTTGGTGTAGCATCTTAAGTTTCTGGTTATGTTTTCTTCTTTATCTCTAGCTGGGTTGTCAAAGGAAGCAGGAGGAAGTCTGACATCTTTGTTGGTTCAGCCCATCTCTGCCTTCCTTGCCAAGACATTGCTGTCATTGCCATCCACAGGCCAGGAAGGCTCTTGTACTCCCCTAGCAATGCCTCCCAATACAGGTAAGCACACAAACTACAGGAAGTCAGAGTTGCTAATAATGTCTCATTCAGTAGAAAGTAATTTCCCTCCATACACCAAGAAAGTAATTTCAGTATGAGTTTTTTCATCAATAAAAACATACCAGCTTTAATCACAAGTGAAAATTTACAGCATGCATGAATGGAGCAGTATATGGAGCACATGACACAGCTTTAGGATGTGTTTGGATTAAACCAGGCGTTATGATCAAGGAGGCATTGTGCTTAAAAGGAATGTTATTGATTTATAATTTCATCTAGTTTCTATTAGTTTCCCTTATCCTTAAGATGCCTGTTGTGAGTTTAGGGTCTGTGTCCAGAGCTAGCATTTTTTGAACTAGAAGTGTCTATCTTCCATCCAAAACCACTCTGTTAGGGCAACTTTCTTCACTACTGTATATGTACATATAGCGCTCATGGTTGAAAATAGTCTAGTTAAACTCCCCGAGTGAAAAAGTCACACATGTAACTTCTCTAAATTGGAACTCTGTGATCCTGTGGAAACTTCTAACCCTACTGCTGTTGGGCTCTCATTACATTACTTATAGACTGGGCATTTAAATAAGAAACTTCATAAAACTTTTATTTAAGGTGGAGCAGGTTGATGCATGAATGTAAAAATGCAGAAAGGGGTATAAGAGGTAAGAGACATATAAGGAGGATTATGTGACAGTCATGGTGGAGAATAAAGAAGGGACTGCATCACTGTAGCTTATTGTTACTGGTGCTTTTCATCTATTGGTATATTACACAAAGTTTGTGGTGAAATACAGTTTCAGTTTAATCATTACAGGAGCATATTTTGTGCTAATGCTTAAATATAGGTTGAGAAAAACTATGATAAACTATTTACGCTAATTAGCTGTAACTAAATGTTGTATTTGCTAGTTAGCAATGCTATTCAAAGGCTGTTTTCTTGTATTTGTGTCAGTGTTGATGGTATACTTGGACATAAAACACTACATTGGACACTGACACTATGTCACTCCATACTCTGCCACCCAGTGGTCAGCTATTTGTCCACCTAAGTGGACATGTTTGAAAAAATGATGTTCCAAATTTTTTTTTCCATGCCTAAAGAGGAATCATGATTGAGGTTGTCATAATTCATGCATGTAACGGGTTAAAGAGGAGACAAAAGAAATAAAGGTCGGAACTGACACCTATTGTGGACCTGTCAGCGAGCAAATACATAAAGAAAGTCAACAATTTCCTTTGTGGAGCAGTTGCAATGGAAAGGGAAAACCCCAGTTTTAATATAAAATCATCCTGGGCTGAACTGAGCTCACGTTTGATGGCCATCTGCCTCAACTTATTGAAGTTGGGGAAGAGCAGAGATGAAGGAAAGCTGAGCAGGTAGAAGCAATAAAAATATGTCAAACATCAACAGTAACTATAGATGTAGAAAGTGATTCTATTTTAGTCGGCAGGTAACTTTATTCTGAAAGAATAAAACATTCCATTAACAAGCGTCAGGCGTGAGCAAGCAGTGTAGCGTATATTATCAACTGTCCTACAGATGTCCTGCTGCAATCCAATTACAGGCTTTGCATGGATCCCTTTCAATCATTTTGAGTCCAGTATCAGGGCATGTCACAGTCTGTCTATAATTACACTAAAGATGTCTGTCTTAGATTTGATTCAGACTAGAGATGAAAAAAAGTCTTTGGTTTATAAATTAGATAATCAAAAGGAAAATTTTTAGCAACAAATTTGATCCAATAAATATTTAAAACATGTTTACATGTTAAATCACAAATCATCTTTAGTTCAGGTTAGTTAAGTTAGTTCTGGCTTTTCTTCAGACTGGATATCAGCCCCTGTTCAATAGAAGAAAGAAGGTATTTAACAACATAAAAATGACTGGCAGCCAAAACATTTTCAAATGAAATTAATCTAGTTTTGGTGCTGAACTCGAAATAAAACTTTTGAAAGTATTTGAAAAATATTTATTAACTGCTGGATGTTTACTAATTTATTTCATCATAGATGTGGGGATACTTTTGAATCACAAGACAGCATTAAAAAGAGAAGTTTAAAACATTGAAAAGACGGATAAAGTTACATAACCAATAAAATATAAAAGAAAGTGTTAAAAGAAAGTGTAGATTTTAACTGCAAGAATAACTGTATGAGATGCTGTTTCAAATGAATAACCTTCACCAGCACCTACCTGTGCTTACATATCAGTCACACTCTAAGGTGACTCATGGAGTTCATAACCTGGAATTTCCAGCAAACATTGCTTGGTTAACTCACAGATGTGACCCAAATGCCTCCTCACCACTGCAACTCTAAGGTCTCGTGAAAGGGTTTAAAAAGGCAGCATTTCCTAACTGAATCTTAAGTCCTTTTTTTTAATTCTTTATATGTTCTCCATATGGATACATTTTCATATCATTTTATAGAATTTATTTATCTAGATTTGCAATTAGTACATATTGTGTACACTAAATTAACAGCATTCAGGTCATAGTCAAACATATTTCATTTAAAGGATATTTGATAAGAGGTATTCGTACCTAAAGATTTTAGATGCATTTGGATCATGTGAACATTTTTTTAATCAATCACTGTACTGTCTAAAAAAGGTTTTTATATCAAATTTTTTACTTAGACGTGGAATTCAAATTGATGACTAGGGGTGTTTGAAAGCCATGAAAACCACCACAATCTCAGAACCAGTTTTAAAACGGTTAATTAGTTGTATTGTGTACAGTATCAAAAAACAAGTAAAATCTGCTATAGAAAGAAAGAATCTTTAACTATACAAATATGAATCCACGTATTCTCATGCTTAAGTGCGACACAAAACAGCTACTGATTTAGAGTTTTAATTAACAGCCCCACAATTGTAAGGCCAAAATGAACAAGCCTGGCCTAGATTTTCATTTTAGCATGTGTTTCAAGTGAAAATTTGTGCTGCAGCCATTTTAGTAGTTTTATTTGAGACTCTTATTGTTTGAATGTGCCAGAACAATGGAAAATGTTTCCAGACAAAGAGTGTCTAGATTGAGGTTTTACATTTTTTAGGTTTTTATTTCCAAATATACCAAAAGACCATTTTTCTTCGTTTTCATTCATTTTTTTCACCGCTGTGCAGAAATTTAGTTTTTCAGTGTCAGACAGCTATAGAAAGCAATAAAAGCTACAAAGACTGGTAAAATAATAGATAGAAGTTAACTTTGAGGGGCAACAGGGAGGCTGAGCCATCATACTCTATATTTTATATTACCTGTTACTATAGCAGTGTATTTCAGGATATAGAATAGGAAGAAGGTGGTAGTGTGATGTTTTAGGGAAAGTTCTGCTGACAGATCATAGGTCCTGCCATCCACTTGTATTTTATTTTCACAAAAACTACCAGCCTATGCATTGTTACAGACCATGTACACCCATTCATGGGAACGACATTCTCTTATGGCGGAGGTAATACCACAAGGCAAAAAAGATTTAGGAATAGTTTGTATCCTTGAGAGGGTAAAGAGCTGGTCTAGTGTTCCATGACTTGGACGAAATACCATATTGTTCGTGTTCAGCTAACAAACAGACTCTTGGAGAAAGTGGAGGAGTGTGATCACTCTAAAGTTGTAGCACACCCTCTGGTCCCCATTCTTGAAAATAGGAACCAAAACTCAGGTCTGTCAATCCAGAAGTACCACCTCTGATTTCCACGCAGCATTGTAGAGGCAGGTCAACCAAAACAGTTCTACAACATCTAGCCTTGGTCCACCCCAGGAGCCATGCCACCAAGGAGTATTTTAACTGCCTTAGTAACTTCATCCCCAGTGATGGACAAGTCGTTCCTCCTTATCCCCAAACTGTGCGTCCTCTATGGAAGACATGCGAGTTGGATTAAGGAGGTCTTCAAAATAGTCCCGACAATATCCTCAGTCAAAGTCTCCAAACTCATCCCACACCCAAGTTTTGTCTTCAGCCACTGCCCGAGCCGTGTCCCACAGGCTAGCCAAGCCCAATAGGCCTCCTTTTTCAGCCTGATGGTTCCCTTCACATTTGGTGTCCACTATCTGGTTCAGGGGTTACCACCACAACAGGCACCAACCACCTTGTGGTTCCAGCTTATTGCAGCATCTTCAGCAATGGAGGTGCTGAACATGGTCCACTCAGACTCAATGTCCCTAGTCTCCATCAGAATGCTGTCGAAGCTCTGCCAGAGGTGGGAGTTGAAGATCCCACAGACACATTGGGACAGGCATTCCCAGTGCACCCTGACTACCCGTTTAGACAGTCCAGGTCTGTCCAGCATCCTCCGCCGCCACCAGATTAAACGGACCACCAAGTGGTGATCAGTTGACAGGTCGGCACCTCTCTTCACCCAAGTGTCCCGAACATATGGCCGCAAATCTGATGATACTGATCTGATAAAAGTTTTAAATTTGCCATTTGTTCTACTATGACTCCAGTGATGTTTTTTGACACCTTTACTACTACACAAGCAGGACTATGGATATTTGCATTGCCATATTGTTACATGTGTGTTCCAACTTTTGTACTCTATAAAATTAAATGTATATAGCATAAAGGGACAATTCCTTCTTTCCTGCCTTTGAAAGTGTGAATCCGTTTTTATCTCAGTATCTTTACTCCAGTTCCCTATCACAACACTACCTTCAGCTCCCTCACTTTCTTATCCTGAGCCCTCTGTCTCTCACTTGAGTCTCTGCACAGTCGTCATCTCTTTTTGTCCGCATGCTTCTCCTATTGAACGTGTGTATGGTCTGTCTATTTCCATTTATTTCCTGATAAATCCAAGCAGCTGGTCATTGAATGGAACACTGAATTCTGCCCTTTTCCAATGTTGCACAGATAACAACCCCACAGCCCACACACAGTTCATCACATTTATGCACCCATGTGGCCTGATGGAGTGATGCTCCCCTAAAACCCAGTGGCCAAAGACATGAGTACTATTGACTGAGTGATTGGGCATGTGTGTACCACACTCAAAGCATTGCTTTTTATCCAGTTGTAAATTGAAACCTATTACGTTTAAAAAAATTCAGCTTTTGTGTTAAAATGTGTTTTTTGGATCCCTTTAACTCTATACCATCTTAGTTTGTAGATATTTTGGTTCAGTTATTTGTTTTAAAGTCACTACTGGGCAAAACAGTAGATGATTTCTGTGGTGTGTCAGATGCTGTTCCAGTTCTGGCAGGGGTACTGTTGGTTTTAGAGTGGACATTTTCAATGTGTGTGAGTGTTTGTGTGCATGTGTTTGTCTGTGCTCTTAGAAGAAAGGCATCTTCGAAGACTGATCTTATTGCAGAGCCAATGGTTTTGCAAGGTAGGCTTCTTTTTCAAGTGTTTCCATTACTTCAAATGAGGCTGAAAGAGGGAAAGAATAGTTGCAAGGGAGGGAGAGAGTCAAAAGGGAAGACAAAGAGAGAAAGCGAGAGAGATGTAATCTGTCTCCAATCGATTGGCTGCACCTCTGACCACTCTTGGGATCCCACTATCATTTGTTTCCATCTGTCTGCCTCCTTTCATTTTTTTTCCTTTCTTTTTAATTCTGTTTCTTCTTATTTTCTCTTTTAATTCCCATTCAATTAAGTCTAGGTATATTGGCTGGCCATTGGTTAATTGCTTAGGGGCCCTCCATGGAGCTCACCAGACCTTAACGAGATGATGTGGTTGACCTCACAGTACTTTTAGCAAGTGAATTTGTGCATGTATGTTGGCATTCTTTTAAAATGTGTGCATATTTAAAGTGATATCCAGCTGTGATTATTGCTTTTATATTATATTAAATTAAAGATCTAATTTTATTAGATCTGTGTAACACACTGGCTTATTGTGTATATGATCTATTTGATGTTAATAAATATTTCCCGTGTTGCTGTGCAATATGCAAGACCACCTGCTATAACCCCACAGACGTAATATTCTTGAGTTGCCATAAAGGCATTCATGAATACAACTTTTTACATAGCACTTAAGAAACATTTTTACATACAAATTGTTTAACATTCATCTACCAGACAGTTTATTTTATAACCATATAGCTACCATTTAAAATGGAAAGTTGTAGCTAATGTGTTTGCAAGAAAATATTCCTGGTCCATATGTTATATAAGCATATCTAAATGTGTTCTGGCCTTTTAATTCATATCTTATTTATCTTACACTAAAGTATAAGTAAACTGTGACTTGTGCTTTTCTACTCAGAGCACATAAGGCACTTTTTACTACAAGCATTATACGCAAATCGCACATCTATAGCTAAGCATTTTGTTAACATATTTATATACACACATTCAGATCAGTTGGAGATAAATTGGGGTTCAAAGATCCATTGACAAGCAAACTACCAACCTTCATATTTGTAGATAGCCTGCTCTGCCAGCTGCACCACAGCTGGTCCTATATGTCAAATTTCAGATTTAAAATCTTCCTATTTTTTTATTAGCTTCCTGTTTAAAATTTACTTTGAAAATATTGTTGTTTTTTTAGTGCATCTCTGATTGCTCATGTTAATTTATACATTAATGAATACCTGATACCTTTCTGTAGTCTGAGGCCATGTATTTGTATGTGTGAGTGTGTGTCTGATAGATGTCACTTCACCCATGTCTTGTGCCCTTTTAAGATTGATTAATTCACTGAGCACACCCTGTCCAAATCAGGCCTTGGGGCTTTGGCGCCAACTCTATCTGAGTGGTCTGTCTGTTGACCAGACAATTACCAAGCTAGTCCATCACTATCTCTAAGGCCTGTTGCAAGCCCCAGTTTACCCTGGCAAGGCTGATTAATTGTACACACACATTTACACTTTCAAATGCCAGCAAGTACACACTTTCACACACTTTTCTGCATTCATGCATGTTCATACTTCTTATTGGACTTGAAGTCAGACTCTTTGCAAGGCCAAAGTGTTTGTTGAATTAGCAGATGAAATGATTGCAGATACTGACAATGATGTGACAATGACACATAGTGTCCTAATGATATGGAATGACCCAGCAGGTGTACTTGTCATTGGTTGGCTGGTTTGCTCTAAGAAACACAACCAGACAAACTCAGGAGAGTCTTTTCCAAGCATGATATCCCAGTGTACTTAAGACCCAGCCACACACTCAGACAAAAACGAATTCATCCCAAAGGCAAAACTCTTAAACAGAAACTTAACAATGTAGTGTATGCTGTACAGTGTAGCAAGGAATTCTCAGATCCCTACATTCGAGAGATCAAACAGCCACTTCATAAATGCATGGCATAGAAGAGCCACCACCTTGACGGGACAAGACTTAGCTCTCTATCTGCATCTAAAGGGCAAAGGACACTCTTTTGAGGAAGCCAGTGTTCACATTTTGCACAGAGAAGGCAGATGGTTTGAAAGTGGTGTGAAAGAAACCATCTATGTCGACTGTGAACGACCATCTTTGAACAGAAGCAGTGGCTTACAACACCGACTGTCTGCCATCTATAATCCAGTTTTGAGATCCCTTCCTAGACGTCTTAACGCTCACTCACATCTTGAGCCATTTACATCAGGAAATCACATGATAGGGTGGGGGTAGGCTTCACAATGGGTTCACCCAAAACCTTGGCTGATTGTGACCTACACCCGTTTTCACACCTTGGCTCGTGTGATTGGCAAAAGGATCAATAGGGGTACCATGAACCTCTTGGGGACGCTCCCATAGGGCTTAAAATCTGGGACTCTCCACTAATTAGGCTTAGAACGGAAGAAGCTTCTCAGACGAGAAGTGAAACATCTTCAAGGAAGCGTAAAGAAGTCCAAATGCTTTTCTTTCCAATCTCCTTAGATTACGATGACCTGGATGACTGAGAACCATCACAGACATGTTGTGTTTGCTCATATTCAGCTTTTTACTTCTATATTAATTTTTTAAATTGTAGCTTAATGCTTTTTCTTCTTCTGATATATGCATAGGATATATCACAGCCAAAATATGCTTATGTGAAATAAAACAGTCTTATTATGTTGGAAATACTCGCTGTTAGGTCTGCGCTCGCAGGCCTTGCTGGTTCCAGGACTTATCTCCATGAACAGAGCAAGACAAACAGAGATCGATCGGTTTCTGACTTGCAAGGGAAGCAGCTGGACAAGGGTCCTGGAGCCGGAGCTTCTCACCCATCCCAGCCAACTCCAACTTCAGCCTTCTCTTGTAGCCTTTTTATTGAAATGACACAACCCCCCATTGTAAAACCCATATGGTGTGATAAAAGTTAAAACACTTTATGTGTGTGTGCATGCATGTGCGTGCGTGTGTGTGTGTGTATGTGTGACTTCCTGGTGATCACAAAAGGGTCATCTCCCCTCACCCCTGTATATGGCTCAACACAGGTGAGCAAAGGGCCACAAAGGGCAGGAAGTAACATACCATGAAAGACAAAGAAACACAGAATCTTCATACAGAATCTGACTACAGCTAACACTCTGGCCTCCCCCACCATTCTACAGGCAGGAAGGAGGATAGAAACAAAAAAAATGTCTTTGATCCTACAGTTTAGGACAAGATTTACAAATTTAAGTACAACAATGACAACTTTCATCAATATCACTCTAACACTTGCAGTTTGTTTGAAAGACAAAATGTATAGAACTGTAAAATATTTTACAACATGGTTATCCTAAAAACTTTTCTAATTGCTGGGATAGGACTGCATCAACTTGTGAAAATGGCAGTGCATTGCATTTTACTAAGTCTAGAAATATGTTTCACTATTTTCAAAAGGTCAAAAGTTGGCATTGCAGAATGTGCTTGAGTGAAAGTAGACTGTCTTATTATATAAGCACCATATGCAATACAAATGGTAAAGGAAACTAAAATATTATTTTGCAACCAAATTTGAATCTTTAAAAAAACTCATAGCTTATATAAGTTATTTTACTTGGATAGGAATAAATACTGCAATGCGTCCTTTCCGTACAGCGAACCATACTAATATTATAACTCTGCATTTCTTATTTTTCCTTTATTGTTATTCTTACACGCTTATTTTTGCCAAAGGCCCTATTACACCTCTACTGAAAGCTACAGTACATTTCCTATAATTCTCTAACTTGCTTCTTCTGCTACACTCTAAATTTAATACCCTCTAAAAAGGCTAGACTTATTATGTTCTTTGATTATATAACACACCTTTTCATTACATAGCCGGAGAAGTGTTACATCCTGTTATAATACAATGCAATATAGTATTTTTAAAACTCAGAATGATTGTACAGTTTGTTTTTTTGTGTATTGTTTTCCAGGTCTTTGTTTTTTCTTTTTGTAATCTTTAAAATAGATTTTTAAAGATTATGAAATCTTTGGATTTCATACATGTAAAGATAGATCTGGATATACAATCAGACTTTAATATTTCAATATTAATTCTAAAATGAGGACCAAGATATACAGGCAAGATGTTACCTTGGTCCTCCTTCTCTCATGGAGACAGCACCACACATTCATCTTGCAGTTATTAATGGTATAACATTGTATTTGATTTAAAAAAAAAAAAAAAAAAAAAATTTTTATTTTTTTTTTTTAATAAAAATTTCT